>CAUYQV010042248.1:0-15789 GCA_963574575.1 Galagoides demidoff
GCGCCTGTGGTCCCAGCTACTTGGGAGGCGGAGGCAGGAGACTCGCTTGAGCCCAGGAGTTGGAGGTTGCTATGAGCTGTGATGCCATGGCACTCTACCCAGGGGGAGAGCTTGAGGCTCCGTCTCAAAAAAAAAAAAAAAATATGACGATCTTTGGTCATAGCACAACTGGCAGCATGACCTTTACTTTTTATTGGTTTTCCTTCTGTCCCATGGGCTAATGCAAAGCAGTCTGGATACATCCTGCACACACAGTGGATTTGTATTACAGCTAAGGTGACCCCCAAATTTAGAATATGCCTTTTTCATGATGTACTATGTACAAACCTACCCAATCCTTGTCCTAGAGATAAAGAATTATCTTTATTCTAACTGACCAGCAAACAGACCTGCTGTCTGTTCTGGAGTGAGACCCTGTCTCTCTTCCAAGGCTATGTACAATACAGTCATCCTTAAAGCAAAAAATAGGTGACCATGATCTCTGTTCCTACCATTTTCAGAAATATGAAAAATTCATGGAGAATTGTTTTCCAACACACTCCTGAATATCAGAAAAGTAAATCAAGAAATTCCATCTTAGAATTTACTAGTTCAAATAGTCTTCTTTGGATAATTTTTTCTTAGTTGAATAATACTCAGTCTTTTATATTTTTCTCTATTTTTGAGCCACTTCTCTGTGTTCAATTTTTTCTATATTGGGGGTGTGAAGGGGCTTAAATAATATCATTGAAGTAAAGTTTTCTTTAATTTCCTTAGCCATATTTTGTGAGGTTTGCTATCATCTGCTGCAGAAATCTGCAACTAGTAAATTTGTCTCATTATCTTACTTTAAAAAGGACTTCTGCTGGGTTAATCACACCTTGGCCCACCCCACTGTGCATAACCCTTGATGTTATTTTCCTAGTTCATTTATGATCCACATAATAGTTCAATAATTCTACCTACAGCATTATTTTGTTTATTCTTTGAAGGTCCCTTTAGCTACCTTTCAGCCTAGAGAATTGATTACCTTCTGAATTCTGCAAGAGATTATGATATCCCTTCCTTGAAACAAAAGAAACTTTGAGAAGGTTAGCAGGACCGTGTAGGCTTCTTTTACTATAACATCGTCAGTTTTATTCTACTGATTCTGTTACTTGTAGCCCTGGTGTTATGCTGCTGGGTTGTTTTACATTACCTCTTCCAAACCACTAAAGTTCCCAGTGGTGATGATTAGCTGTTCCTTTCTTCCTATTCCTCTCTCATATTCTCCCTAGATGAAAATAAATAGGTTTTTCTATTCCTCCATATCTGTTGCTGAGACATTGTATTTATATTCTACTTTTGTTATCCCAAAAGAATATAACCTGGTTGCCTAGTTATTGCAGTTGAAACATCTATATTTTTCTAGAAAAGGAAAACTTGCCTTAAATTACTGAGACTTGGTTCTTAACATGGGAATTATAGGAAAGGTATAAAATAGCCACAAAGATGTAATATTAATATTCTTTAATATATTAAAAATGTTATCTTATTATCCAATATTTAGTGTTATTACTAAAACCATGTTCCAGATAGTTAAGAGATAATAATAAATATATAAACTACCAATAAATTAAGGACATTATTGAGTCTTACCTAAATAGTATTGCAAGGAATAAAATAAAAGACCAAAAACATCATTTTGAGGCTGGGTACTGTGGTTCACGCCTGTAATCCCAGCACTTGGGAAGCTGAGGTGGATGGATTACCCGAGTTCACAGGTTCAAGACCAGCCTGAGCCAGAAAGAGACTTCATCCCTTAAAACAGCCGGGTGTTGAGGTGGGCACTTAAGGTCCCAGTTGCTTGGGAGGCTGAGGCAAGAGAATTTCTTAGGATAAGAATTTGAGGTTGCTGTGAGCAAAGACATCATAGTACTCTAAACAAGGGTGACCAAGTGAGACTCTGTCTCAAAAAGACCAAAAAACAAAACAAAACAAAAGACATCATTTTAGACAAGGGATATTTTATTAACTTGAAGATTCATACGGTCAGGATAAGAATTTACAAGAAGTATCAGACACTTATAGGTTGAGAAAGTAAAATAGCAAAATAATGATTAGTGAACACATAGGTATTGAGTTCATGAGACACTAATATTCAAATATGCACATGTAGATGTTTATGAGGAAAAATAAAGTTTAAACACATGTCTTTTATAAATATTTATTATAAAAACAATATACAAATGATATATACATAAAATTATATTACTCAGAATGTTCCTATTTAGATTGTCTCAAATAGGTTCTAAAATTTATTAATTCTAGAATGATTTATTAAATACTAGATGAAATATAAAGATCCCAAAATAGTAAATTGAAATGTCATTAACTCATAAGGAAAAAGGAAATTAATAGTTGACTTAATCTAGGAAGAGTTATTTGACTTCAATTTCAAGCAAATTCTATGACACCTGTTGTACACACACCAATGCATCCCTTCATCTTCAACCATATGATAACACCATTGATTCCCCAGAAGTTATCATGCTCATTTCCAGTGGTCACTTGAGTAATACCACTCAGAAGAATGTTCCTCAGCTAAATAGTACAGTTTCTTTTGAATAGTCACCAAAATAACTGCAGAGGATTTTTTTTCTTCTTAAACAAATCATTGATACAAAAGAAAGTAATCACATGCTTGTACTTCAGTGGGTTCAGTGAAGAGAAAAATGTTCCTCATGAAACATTTATTTTCAATTGAAAGCCATAAAGTATCCATTTGTTTTATTGTACTGTAGAACTAATACAACATGAAGTTTCATAGCAGATAAAGATAAATGAGTGAAGTTACAAGCCGACTAAAAAAGTTACGCTGACAGATTGATACAACAGCCTCATATTTTCTGCAGTTGACAAATGGGTACTGTAGCAGTATTTTTTATAGAGTAAGCTTGATTTCTCATCTACTCATTTTCCAAATGTGACTTAAAAAGGTCATACTCAATCTTATTGCATAAATGGTATATATGAAGAATGCAGTAGAAGTAAAACCACATGAGAAGTGTTATACGTATTCTACAGATAGTTTTATGTGTATGACATTGATTGTTCAGTAAACGCAAGTTACTCTACGATCTCTGCATCCATCTGTTCCCTTAGAGGAAATAAGGACATATGCAAATGTATTTATATTTACATTTTCTTCAAGAGTGAGAACTTTAGTTTCAGTAAATACGAACTGTCAGTCAAAATTCTGGAACAAGAACTAGGTTATGAGTAGAAATAGAAGATAAGGCAGAAGGCTAAGCAAGAGAAAAATTATTTTTCTACTTAAGTTTAGGAAAACATAGAAAAGAACAGGGTAAGACCCATGTGGAAAACACATTAATATGTATTATTGACTACAAAAATCCTATAACACACAACTTATTAAAAAAGAGGGAAATACAGGTCATTAACATTTTAGAATGCAACTCTTAATAAGTAGAAGGTTAGAAAATAAGCACTTAAAATAAAATGTATGACAATAAGTCTGCACACCATCTCAATTCTGCATGAAAATGTATGGCACGTACTTAAGCCTAACTGAGAAATCAAGGACAGCTTCATAGAGCCAACGGTATGTACATAAGGTCCAGAAACTAGAAAAAACACAAACTCGGGGAGCGGGTATAAGGAAGTGTGGAACCTGATGTACTGCAGCCACAGTTTCAAGGATCTAGATGTGTGTCAGCATGATGCAATAGTGAAATTTAAGGTAATTGAGTAGGTTATCAGTTATAATGTAATAAGAAAAATATTAGGAGGAAAAGAGAATAACAATAGGAGAAAATACGATAAAAATTTCTGTAAGTATGAAAATTGTTGCATTAGAGCTTTTATGCGATTCAACTTGGTAAATATTAAGAAATAAATCCAGAGACCATATCATACAGGACAATAGCCCAAGTTGAGGGGCATAAACTTCATTCAGGCTCTGCCATTTATAAACTAAGAAATCTTTGCAATCTACTTTACTTCCATAGGAATGTGTGTGTGTGTGTGTGTGTATGTGTATTTATTTTAACATGGTGATGTCAGTAACTCATAAGGTCAAAAAAACACATATAACATTTTAGGAATGATGTCTGGTCCATACTGAAAAATATCTCAATGAGAAAAGTGCTTATGTTTTTATTATAAATACCAAATTTATCTATATTAATGTTTAGTGTCATGAGTATGTTCATGGGAGGATACTGTAGAATGTCAGAGCAAGATAGAATGAAATGGACTTTCACATCACAGATTATTTTTTAAAAATATCCAAAAATGGGTCAGTGAACAGGAGACCAGCAAAGAATTTGGGGGGATGATGGTAGCTCAATGGAGGGGATCAGAGTCTGAATATGATAAAGGCTGAAATGGAAGCAGGAATGGGAGATTAGTCACATACGGGGCGATTGATTAAATAAGGAAATTTATCAAGAATATTGACAGGTAAGTTTCTCCTTTCTATTTGAGAAAGGAGTTATAAAGATGGAAAGAGAGAAATCTAGAATGATTTCTGTTATTTTGAAAGGAAATTGGAGTTACAACTGTGAGTTCACGATTTTCAAGATGTAGACATATAAGATAAACCCATACCTATCTGTACATGTGTGCACATGTGAGAGTGTGTGTGTGTGTGTGTGTGTGTGTGTGTGTCTCATTCTTTCCCCTTAAAGAGTTTGGGAGCAGCAGCGTCCCAGTAACAAGGAGCACATACAGTATCCAGATCACTATTTTTAAATATTACTACTATCTACCACAATAAATAGGACTCTCTCAAAAATTACTGATTGTAGAGTTAAGATAGGAGAAACATATATAAACATGAAATATATTCTTTTTCTTTTTTGAGATATATTCTTAAGGAGAATCCAAGGAAGTGCACAAAGAATGATAAGATTCATCATTTTTTATGGATAGATAAAAAAATGTAGTATATATACACAATGGAATGCTATTCAATCATAAAAAGAATTAAATCTTATCATCATCTGTGCCAATAAGGATGATCATAGAGGACATAATGTTAAGTGAAATAAACTAAACAAACAAGGACAAATACTGCCTGATTTCCCTCACATTTTGAATTCATAATAGTTGATCTCATAGAAGGAGAGAATAGAACAGTGGCTACCAGAGTCAGGGAAATGAGGAAAAGTTGATCCATGAATACAAAGTTAGGGTTGGAAGGGATAAATTCTGATGTTGTATTGCACATAGCATGACTACAGTTAAAAATAATTAATTCCATATTTCAAAAATTCTAGAATAAGGATTTTGAATGTTCTTAATTACAAAGAAATAACAAATGTTTGAGGTGAAATAGGTGATAATTATCCTTTTTTGATCATTACACAATGTGTATACATATCAAAACAATGCAATGCATCCTATAGCCAGGTTACAGTTGTCATGGAAGGTATGGACAATATTATAGAAATAAAAATAATTACTATGATCATTATGCCCATTGAATAAAATACCAAAATATGAATGTCTAATAATATATTCAAATGTAGGAACAAATTGAAAGTTTAATGAGGACTATAATATTTTCATCGTTTTCAACTTTCCTCCCCCTCCCCAAACTCTTAACAATATACTTGGAAATTACAAACAGCTAAAGGCATTCACATAGGTGAAGGCTGGAATAGACCTCAAATGATCAACTCATATATTATCAATTCGGGGGCAAATTTTTATCCTATCCCATCTAATAGGATGCAATGAGAAGACTGTGGCATCAATTTTGTGGCATTCTGCCCAGTGACGCAACACATGAATCTACTCACAAGAAACCCAAACGGGGGACCTTTTGTAAAATAAATTGGCCTGGATTCTTCAAAATGTTAGAGTTGCGAAGGTCAAGGGAAGACTGAGGGACCCTTTCTATATCAAAAGAAACTAAAGTGCTATAAAAATGAGATAAACCATGTGATTTTGAACTGAGAATTTTTGAAAAGATTATATAAACAAATATTCCTGTTTGGGGGAAAGCCACTCTGAAGTCTCTCAGAGTGATGGTGATGGGCCGTCAGGTAGGAAAACCATGTGGCTCACAAGAACAATATTTTTTGTGCCATACATGCAACTTTTCAGTAAGTAGAAAATTATTTATAAATTAAAACAGTATGTATTAACCTTTATTTAAAATGAGGGATGTGCGTAGTCAATGAGAACTATAGCAAGGTCATGACATGACCAGTTTTCCTATTTTAAACAAAAGAGACTCTTGCTACACTGTGGTACATGAATGGAAGGATAAGGAAGAGATAATAGTCAGGACATGGTTCTTTAAAGATCTGAGATGAGAGCTGTCAGAGGTAAGCAAAGAACGCAGGAAAGCACACAGAGCAGTACATTCAAGATACTAAGAGAAAACTTGGTGAGTGGTATCAGCAAGAAGAACAATCAAAAATTATCTCAGAAATCTTGCCTGAGATATTATCTTGAAATGAGTGTGATTTGTTGCTACAAAAAAACCACAATAATATAAGGGCGGCCCCTGTGGCTCAAAGGAATAGGGCACTGGCCCTATATGCCAGAAGTGGTGGCTGCAATTATTATAAATAAATTTGAAATATGGGAGAAAACTTTGGATGGGCCATAGATACATAGTTTACATTTCTCTCCTCCATTTCCTCTAGCATAGCAGATGATCTTCCACTAAAAGAAGTTTGCATTTTCACACATGAATGGAAAAATGGAAAAAGTCATGTTTTGCCATAGTTTTCTAAGTCAGAAACAGTACCAAGTCTATTTTGGACATGACATCTCAACGTATAGCATGAATAAAAGTTCCATAGTCATTGAAAGAGAAAAAGTTGGTGGAAGAATTAAAGCATCAGGGACCATAACAGTTCTAGGTACATCAGATTCAAACAAATATTCATTCAGTGAACATTATGTGGTCAATGCTGACTTATTTCAGCAAAACATTATACATTTAAAGGTGTGTTGATATTCAAGACATAAGTTTATTTCTAATTTTAAATGCAATGTAATGAAAGTAATATTGAACATAACTGGATATCCACTAATTGATCAGGATTCCTAAATACTCAATAACAATGACTAGAACACTATATCAAAGTCAGGTTTCTGGCACAAAATCTTGCTTTAAAGAATTCAACTACTTAAATAAATTCACAGAATATTTAAGGAAAACATTTTAAAATTAAAATGTCTTGTCACTGACTAATAATTTTAGCTATATGTTATAAATATAAATCAACCTTTATAATCTGCAATTGCATCAAACTACTCTCTAAAAGTAAAGAAAACATTAAAAGGAAAGCTATGGTAGGTTTATTATTATTACAACTAAATATTGCACTGAAGGATGATAATTCTTTAAAAAGTTAAAAGTAATTGTCAGTTGTTATCAGTCATGCTGTTCAAGTCCAGGAAAGTAGTAGTATTCTACGGCAGAAACACACCATCGGGAAAAATACTGTCCAGAAACAGGAAGGTTTCAAAACCATATAATAAAGAGCCCTAGCAAATTTCAAAATGAAGAAGAGATTTTTGTTTTTAACAAATGTTGTACCAGTTATTGCACTTTTAAAAAGAGTTTCATCATGAAACTGAGATTAATGATTAGGAGTTATAAGGAAACAGAAAGTAATGAACTTTGCAAGGAACCAGGCTTTTAATGAACTGCTTGTATCCCATTGATCAGTTCCAACGCAGCTTTGATGCCCTCACTCAGGCTCAACTGGAGAAGTTTCCATGCAAATAACTAACTTGAACTAATGGTCTTCAGGATTTGTAAAGTTGTACATATTAAATGTATCTGTGGGGAGGTGTGGCTGTAAGACCGAGAGAAATTGCACTACAGAAAAGCTAAATGATTAGCAAAGTGTCATAGTGATTCTGAATGAACTGAGATTTAACCCTTATCTTCCTGAAGTCTGGCTCTATATTTTAACCCTGAAATTATTCGTAACCATTTGATATTAGACAATCACTGTGCTACAATATCAGTGGTTTGTAAAACTGAGGAAACAATTCTCTGTATCCTTTGAACTGATATTTTAAAAGACTCTTTCTTAAGGCACGTCACTGTTTGTCAGGAACTCTGTCAACTGCCCTAACTAACAATTCTTTTCCAACCTAACTGCTTCATGTATCTTTGACATGTGTATCACTATTCTGCGATTCTTAACTGTAATTTTTGTCATGTCCCAATAG
This sequence comes from Galagoides demidoff, assembly GCA_963574575.1. Taxonomy (NCBI): domain Eukaryota; kingdom Metazoa; phylum Chordata; class Mammalia; order Primates; family Galagidae; genus Galagoides; species Galagoides demidoff. Next base: position 8,188 of record CAUYQV010042248.1, read on the forward strand.
TCCCCAACCTTTTTGGCACCAGGAAATAGTCTCATGAAAGACAATTTTTCCGTGGACTGGTGGAGGGAATAGTTTCAGGATAATTCAAACGCATTATGTTTACCTAAGATCATCATTAGATTCTCGTAAGAAACACACAACCTAGATTCCTCCATGAGCAGTTTATAGCAGGATTCACACTCCTGAGGGCATCTAATGCCACAGTTTATCGACAGGAGGCAAAGCTCAGGCACCGATGTGAGTGGTGGGGAAGGCCTATAAAGGCAGATGAAGCTTCCCCCTGATGGCCCACTGCTTACCTCCTGCTGTGCAGCCTGCTTCCTAAAAGAACATTGGAATTTGTCTACTGTCCAGGGTTTGAGAACTGCAGCCCTATATTTTTTTTTGTACTTATGCTGTTCTGTTTGCCATGATTCTTTTTTCATGTGGAAAACTATCTCTAAGAATATTTGTGCTTCTAATTCATTCTGTGTGATTCTATTCATTGTATTTTAAATACTTTTTCAATCAACCTAAATATCCACTAATGTAGGAAGAGTTATTTCGTGTTAATGGAATAATATACATTTGTAAAAATAATAATATTATAGTAGCAAAATAAGTCAATAAATAATGGAAGAAAAATATCATTATAAAGTATTTGTATCTGATTGTGCTACACAAAGTAACATAAGAGATTGATTGCTGTTAACACTTCATCATTTCCATTTCCATTCTCTCCTTAAAAATTGCCTAAGAATATCTTTTCCAGAAAAGAGTAGGAGAACCCATTGTTCTGTGTTGTCAGTTATAAACAGTTAGCTAAGAACATTTGTGGTGGGGTCTAGTCCTTCCAGAAGTTCGCTGATGTATTATACACTGCAGAGAGGAAGGCAGCTGGAACTTTCTATGGCAGCTTGTTGGCTGGATTGCTAGATTTAGCAAATAAAAATACAAGATGCTCTGAAGCATAGTAAGCCTTCTAATCCATAGACAAAGAATGTATTTCTACCGTGTCTAATTTCTTTCAATAAGTGTTGTAATTTTTAGTAAAGGTCTTTTATCTCTTTATTTAAATTTATACTTAAGAATTTTATTCTGGGCGGCACCTGTGGCTAAGTGGGTAAGGCACTGGCTCCATATAAGGAGGGTGGTGGGTTCAAACCTGTCCCTGGCCCTGCAACAAAAAAATAGCCAGGCGTTGCAGCAGGCGCCTTTAGTCCCAGCTGCTTGGGAGGCTGAGGCAAGAGAATTGCCTAAGCCCAGGGGCTGGAGGTTGCTGTGAGCTGTGTGATGCCAGGGAACTCTACCATGGGCAATAAAGTGAGACTCTGTCTCTACAAAAAAAAATAGACTTTTATTCTGTTTCACATTTTTTAAAATGGGGTTGCTTTACTAATTTTCTTAGCAATCCACCTATTCAATGCAATTTCTATCAAAATTTCAATAGTGTTTTTTTTTTTTTTTTTGGAAATAGAAAAAAATGTTAAATTCTTTTGGAATCACAAAAGACACTGAACAACCAACACAACTTTAAGGGGGAAGAAAAACACTGGGCACATTACACTTTGTTATTTCAAAATATATTATAAAACTGCAGTAATTAAAACAGTAGCATATTAACATAAGGACAAATGTATAGACCAAGGAAACAGAACAGAGTCCAGAAGTCAATCCACACATATATGAGCACCTGATCTTCAACAATGTTTTCTAGACTACACAACAAGAAAAGATAATCTCTTCAACAAGTGATTTTGGGAAAACAGGGTATCTACACGCAAAATCAGAAAATTTGCCCCCTATCTTACACTGCACAATAGAAACATCACAAAATGGATTAAAGATTTAAGTGTAAGATCCCAATGTATAAAACTACTAGATGAAAACAGAGGAAGAAACTTACACTGGGCTATGAAGTCATTGACACAACCCTAAGAGCACAGATACGACAGCAAAAGTAGACAAGTGGGACTGTATCACAAAAAAGCATCTTCAGCAAAGAAATGATCATCAGAGGGAAAAAAATCTATGAAATGAGAGAAAATATTTTCAAATTATGTATCACATACGGGTTGATTTGCAAAATACACGGAAACTTCTACAACTCAATATCAAAAAAACTAACAATCCAATTGAAACATGTGCCAAGATCTTGAATTGTTACTTCTCCAAGAAGACGTACAAATGGCCAAGAGGTATTTAAAAAGATGTTCAATGTCACAAACTGTCAGGGAAATGAAAATCAAAACTACGTTATATATCGCCTCAGAGATGTTTCCATGACAAAACACACACACACACACACACACACACACACACAAGTATGGTTAAGGCCGTGGAGAAATTGGAGCATTTATACTCGGTTAGTGGGAATGCAGCATAGCACAGCTGCTATGGACAACAACATTAGGGTTCCTCAAAATTAAAAATAAAAGCTACCCTGTGAGACAGCAATATCATTTCCGAACATATATGAAAAGAAATTGAAGTCAAGATCTCCAGGAGATATGAACCCCTCCCACGTTCATTGCAGCACTATTCACAATAGCCCAAATAAAAACCAACCTAAATTTCCATTGATGGATAAAAGATTAAGACAATCTGTTATATACATACCAGGAAATATTATTCAGATTCTTCTTAAAAGGAAGAAAATCCTGCAATACATGACCACATAGATGAACCTTGTGAACATTATGCCAAGTGAAATAACCCAGTCACAGAAGGATAAAGACTGCATACTCCTACTTACATGAAGGACGTGTATCATCAGATAGAAGCAGAAAAGAACCGTGCTTTCCAGGCGCAGTGGGCAGGATAAGCCTGAGTAATGTAAGATGAGTAGTGTGAGAGGTCTGCTGTCTAACATCATGCCTAGAGTCAATAATATTGTACTGTACACTTAAAAGGCTGTTCTAGAATAGATTTCATGCTGTGTTTTTTACCCAATTTAAAAATAGTGCAGGATGTTCAGTCAAATTTGAATTTGAGATAAACAATAAATTTTAGGATAGCTACTAATATTAGGGACATGCTTCCATTAAACAGCAATGTTGTTTATCTGAAATTCAAATTTAATTGAGCATGTGTTTTATCTTGCAATGCCACCTCCAGGGGTTCTGGAAGGTCTTCTGAAAAGGATTGATTTTTGTCCTGAGAGGCAGCTACAATCATTGTTGCCCGCCTCCCTGGATCCCTGGATCTCTGCATGCTCACGTTTTCTAAAAGCAGTCTTCCTGACCTTCTTCCCTCAGCCTTTCTGTTGTATAAGTCTATAACTATCTCTTATAAACTGACAAGCTTCTTTCTTTCTAAAACCTTCCAGTACTTTCTGTTTCTAAAAGAAAAAAATCCAGATGAATACTAATATTTTTTAAGTTATAACTAACGTAAAATTTGTATATGGCTTGACTTCATGAATTTAGAGGCTGCTTATGAGTCATTTCTTTTTCAAAATTGCCTTTATTTTTATGTTATTTATCAGTAAAACACATTGAAATATTCTTAAACATGTGCTCTGAAGCTACATAAAATCTTACATCCTTTAGTTATTTTCCTCTGTAAAGGAAAAAAAATTGATTATTGATTCAAATAGTTTTCAAGGTCTCATTTGTTTGTTTGTTGAGACCGTCTCAAGCTGTTGCCCTTGGTAGAGTGCTATGGCATCACAGCTCACAGCAACCTCAAACTCTTGGGCGTAAGTGATTCTCTTGCCTCAATCTCCCAAGTAGGTGGGACTACAAGTGCCTGCCACATCACCTGGTTATTTTTCTGTTGCAGTTGTCATTGTTGTTTTAGCAGGCCTGAGCCGGGTTCAAACCTTCCAGTCTTGGTGTATGTACATGGCCAGCGCCCTACCCACTAAGCTACAGGCACTGCCCTTTCTTTTTATTTCTCTGGTTCAGTTTGCCCATTTTAAGTATTAAATCTAAAAGAATTATATATATGTGTATGCAAATAGTAATAGGACAAAATATCTTCAGGGCACTATCTAGATTCCTTATTGACAGCTCAACTTTATCATTAAGAAACTTCTTAGTAAAGAAACAAACTTGTTAGGTTGAAAATGAATATCATATGTAATTATTGGTATATCTATATATAAGGAAAATGATCTCTACAAAGTTAATGCTTAATAGAATTTATGTCTTCCTCCAAATGTGAGAAGGCCTTTCTTTCAATAAGTGTTTTGAATCAAATATAATGTATGGTCTGTGAATTGGTCTTAAATCCAAACAGGAACAATAATCTAAATAATTAAAGAGGTACTTTTTATTCCATGCAATTGACAGCTCTGGATATAATCTGTCAAATAGTATTATGGTTATATTACCATATGCTAGAGCACATATGTTTTAGAACCTGACATTAAATCTCATTTTGTCATTTTTGTTTAGCAGCAAAAATACCGCTCATATTTTTGTATCTCATCTTCTTTCTTTGTAAAATAAACATAGTCGTACCTATATTTCAATGTGAGTTTCAAATTAAATTATATATGTATAAATATAAACATGTATCTAGTTTCTAAGGCAAAGAGCTGTTTTACATTTTGTGTAACTGATAGTTTGCACTAGAAGTTGGTTTTGCGTGTATATTATTCTTTTGGCAGTTACAGGTGAGAAAACTTATTAGCTAAACCACAGTTTATACCCTGAACAATAAGAGAAGGATGAAACCAGGTGGTCACAGTCAACATTCATCATTCTTCATAAAAAAGCTGCTTTCTCTATGAATGATCTGTCCACCTCACCAACATTCCACATTAATCTGCATTCAAAACCTCTTGAAAGTGTAGCCAAAAAATTAGATGTTTCTATTGTTTAAATGAGATAATAATATTACTAGAAATTAAAGGGAAATTTTATAATAATGGTACTCATCACAGTTAAATAATGTGCATTTGTTTTTCTACAAAATCCTTCTTTATTTCTATTCAACTTTATATGAGTACTATTTCTATAATATGACATATTCTCATCATCTACCATCTGTTCATATTCTCTGTCTTCCAGCAAGTCACTGAGGATACAAAAAGGACAAACTCATTATAAATGTACATGAGTTCATATCCCAGCCCCCCAAATTATTAGATAATTATTAGATATGTGATTTCAGGTAAACCACTTAACCTTCCTTAAGGTAGCTTTACTCTTTATAAAATATGTATTTAAACTATAACGGATTTTACCAAGTTTTAAATGGCAATGTTTTAAAATACCTCATCATATTGAGCCCTCCCTTGACTAAGGTTTGTCTGCCTTTGAATAGTTTATAACTTTTAAAATAAATTATTGTTTCTAAACAATAGGTATATAACTGCTGAGCTCATGAAAATATACATGGCTCTAGACACTGTGTGAATCCTTCTGAAAACAACATCATTTATACAAAGGGACCATCAAGTTAGACATATAATTATAGGAGCAAGTTAAATGATAGCAAAGGTATTGATTCATCACGATCCACAAGTTGAGGTTGTATTAATAACCAAAAATCATTAATGAACATTGCCAATATGAAACAAAGGAGCAAGAGAAAAAGTTAAGATGGAGAATGTACTATAATGTGATGTCAGCCACAACAAAGTACCGTAGATTGGGTGATGAAAACAATAGATATTTATTTATTTGCTAGTCTGAAGGTTAGATGTGTAAGACCAAGATGTCCACAGGGTTGCTTTCCTTCTGAAGTCTTTGCCCTTGGTTTGAAGATGACTACTTTCTTGGTCTTCACATAGCCTTGTAACTGCTCTGTCTCTTTTTCCTAAAAGGACATCAGTTATACTGGGTTAGAGCCCACCCATAATGACTTCACTTTATCTTAACTAGTTCTTCAAAAGCCCATCTCTGAACACAGTCACATTCTGTAGCACTGCTGGTTAGAACTTCAAGATACAAATTTTGAGGGAACATAATTCAGCTCTTAACAGGAAGGGGTCTATGAATCAAAAGAAACTTAAACTACCTATTAGCCAACATTAGTGATAATGTATGATCCCCAAACAAACAAACACAACAGAACCCAAAAGCACATATTTACTCAGTAGTTTTCTAAGCATCAGCCGGAGACCTTGGGATTCAGCACAATCTTTCCATAGTGCTCATGAGGTCAACTCTATTTGCATAATTATGCTATGATGTTATTTGCTGTTCCCGCTGCTTGATATTTTCCTTGTTAGGGTACGAAATCTGGTTAACGTACTAACACTTCAACATGAACAAGAGGTGAAAAAAGCAAATTTTATTTACATTTCTTTCCAAACAGTATAGGGTAAAAAGTATTTTTTAAAAGGAAATTCACTGTTGAGAAATATAACAAATACTATGTCATCCAAGTAATCAAGATCAATATCAGCAGTGATAAATCATGTTGATAGCATGTACCCGTCACATGATGTGATAAAAATGCCACTTTATCTCCCCAAACCCATAATGCTACTTGAATCATGAGAAAAAATACCAGACAACTCCTGATTGAGAAACATTCTTCAAAATACTTAAGCAGAACTCCTCAGAAATGTTCAGGTAATCAAAAACAAGCATATTCTGAGAAACTGTGACAGTCAAAAGGAGCCCAAGGAGTGACAGGGACTGAATGTATTATGATAGAACAGAAGAGGGGCATTATGTAAAAACTAAAGAAATTTGGATAAAATATGAAGCTTAGTTACTGTTAATGGGTCAATAGTTTTGATAAATACTTACAAAGTGAAAATAATAGGAAAATTAGATGTGCAATATACAATTCATTGGATAATATAAGGTTCTAATATAAAATCTGAACATCTAAAACTACTCTTAAAATGTTTATTTTTAATATGTCATGTCTAATAAATCATTAGACCACAAATCTGGAAAAAAAATTTACTTACAAATATTCTTCATGAAGCCATAAAAATAGTTAATTCTACTAAATCTTTACCATTAAGTAATCAAATAGGACATAAGAAGCTGCAGTTAAGTAGGACACAAAAAAAAGTGCAGTTAAATGGGACATAAGAAGAAATCACATCTGCCTACTGAAGTACCACTGCAAGAAAAACTCTGTTATTTGATCACAAAAAAATACTAACAAACTATAGTTATTTGTAATTGGGTAATTGTCAGTTTGCTAAAAATACAAAAATTGATCTTGTCATATTAAAAAAATTGGACAGTATATTTTATCAATGATCTTTTTATCAATGAATGTTTTTTAAACAAAAATATTCAAATTTTTAAACCTTGCATTATTAGCTTGACATCCTCTTAACACTCAAAGGCATGTATGATGTGATCATCAATAATGCTTTAAAAGAACTAAAAATAGACCTTCCATTTGATCCTATAATTCCTCTATTAGGTATATTTCCAGAAGACCAAAAATCACACTACAATAAAGATATTTGTATCAGAATGTTCATTGCAGCCCCATTCATAATTGCTAGGTCATGGAAGAAGCTCAAGAGCCCATCAATCCAGGAATGGATCAATAAATTGTGGTATATGTACACCATGGAATACTATGCAGCCATTAAGAAAGATGGAGACTTTACCTCCTTCATGTTTACATGGATGGAGCTGGAAAATATTCTTCTTAGCAAAGTATCCCAAGAATAGAAGAAAAAGTATCCAATGT
>CAUYQV010042252.1:0-17194 GCA_963574575.1 Galagoides demidoff
ATACTCATACAAAGTCATGGAAACTAAATAACCTTATGCTGAATGATAGCTGTGTCTTAAATGAGATTAAGAAGGAAATTGCCAATTTTTTGTAATAAAATAATAATGAAGACACAAATTATCAGAACCTGTGGGATACTGCAAAGGCAGTCCTAAGAGAGAAATTTATAGCATTGCAAGCCTTCTTCAAGAGAATGGAAAGAGAGGAACTCGATAACTTAATGGGACATCTTAAGCAACTGGAAAGGGAAGAACATTCCACCCCCAAATCCAGAAGAATAAAATAAATAACTAAAGTTAGAGCAGAATTAAATGAAATTGAAAACAAAAGAGTTATTCAAAATATCAATGAATCAAAAAGTTGTTTTTTTTAAAAAAATTCAACTAAATTGATAAACCTTTGTCCAACCTAACCAAAAATAGAAATTTAAAGTCCCTAATATCATCAGTCAGAAATGGCAAAGGTGAAATAACAACAGACACATTAGAAATTCAATAAATCCTTAATGAATACTACAAAAAGCTTTATTCTCAGAAATATGAAAATCTGAAAGAAATTGACCAATACTTGGAAGCACGCCAACTTCCTAGACTTAATCAGAAAGAACTGGAAATGCTAAACAGACCTATATCAAGTACTGAAATAGAATCAACTATACCAAATCTCCCAAAAAAAGAAGAGTCTGGGACCAGATGGCCTCACAACACAATTCTACCAAACCATTAAAGAGGAATTAGTACCTGTATTACTTAATCTTTTCCAAAACATTGAAAAAGAAGAAATACTTCCCAACACATTCTATGAAGCAAATATCACCCTGATCCCCAAACCAGGAAAAAACCCAACAAGAAAAGGAAACTATAGACCAATATCTTTAATGAACATAGATCCAAAAATATTCAATAAGATTCTAGCAAACAGAATCCAGCAACATAACAAATGAATTATATACCATCACCAAGTGTGTTTTATCCCAGGGTCCCAAGGTTGGTTCAATATACATAAATCTATAAATATAATACATCACATAAATAAACTAAAAAACAAAGACTATATGATTCTCTCAATAGGTGCAGAAAAAGCTTTTGACAATATCCAGCATCCTTTCATGATCAGAACTCTTAAGAAAATAAGTGTAGGAGGGACTTTTCTTAAACTGATAAAGGCCATCTACAGCAAACCCACACCTAATATCATATTGAATGGAGCTAAATTAAAAACATTTTCACTCAGATCAGGAACCACACAAGGTTGCCCGTTGTCTCCACTGCTTTTTAACATTGTAATGGAAGTCTTAGCTATCGCAATCAGGCAAGAGAAGGCAATCAAGGGAATACAAATAGGGTCAGAGGAGATCAAACTTTCACTCTTTGAAGATGATATGATTTTATGCCTGGAAAACTCCAAGGACTCAACCATAAAACTCTTAGAAGTGATCAAGGAATACAGTAGTATCTCAGGATACAAAATCAATACTCACAAATCAGTAGCTTTTATATATACTAATAATAGTCAAGCTGAAAAAGAGTCAAGGACTCTATTCCTTTTACAGTAGTGCCAAAGAAGATGAAATATTTGGGAATGTACCTTAAAAAGGACATGAAAGATCTCTATAAAGAGAATTATGAAACTCTGAGAAAAGAAATATCTGAAGATATTAACAAATGGAAAAATATACCATGCTCATGGCTAGGAAGAATCAACATTGTTAAAATGTCCATATTACCCAAAGCAATTTACAAATTTAATGCAATCCCTATCAAAGCACCACTGTCATACTTTAAAGACCTGGAAAAAATAGTTCTTCATTTTATATGGAACCAGAAAAAACTTCAAATATCCAAGGCATTACTCAGAAATAAAAGCAAATCAGGAGGAATCATGCTATCTGACTTTAAACTATACTATAAATCTATAGAGATCAAAACAGCATGGTATTGGCACAAAAATAGAGGTAGATGTTAGGAACAGAATTGAGAACCAAGAGATGAACTCAGACAATTACCATCATTTGATCTTTTATAAGCACATCAAAAATATAAATTGGGGGAAAAATTCCTTATTTAACAAATGGTGCTGGGAGAATTTGGCTGGCAAATTGTAGAAGACTGAAACTGGATCCACACCTTTCACCATTAACAAAAATTGACTCTCACTGGATAAAAGATGTAATCTTAAGACATGAAACTATAAAGATTCTTGGAGAGTGTGCAGGAGAAACTCTTGACAAAACTGGCCTGAAGAATACTGTATGTGGAGGACCCCCATAGGAAATTGAAGCAACACCAAAAATACATTACTGGGATCTGATCAAACTAAAAATCTTCTGCACAGCCAAGAGCACAGTAAGTAAAGCAAGCAGACAGCCCTCAGAATGGGAGATGATATTTGCAGGTCATGCTTCTCACAAAGGTTTCATAACCAGAATCCACAGAGAACTCAAACTTATTAATAAAAAAATTAATCCCATTTCATTGTGGGCAAGGGACTTGAACAGACGCTTCTCCAAAGAAGATAGACACATGGCCTACAGACACATGAAAAAATGCTCATCATCATAATTACCAAAGAAATGTAAATCAAAACCACTTTGAGATGTCATCTAACTCCAGTAAGGGTGGCTCACATAACAAAATCACAAAACTACAGATGTTGGAGTGGATATGGAGAAAAGAGAACACTTCTGCACTGCTGGTAGGAATGCAAGCTAGTACATTCCTTTTGGAATGAAGTTTGGAGAACACTCAGGGATCTAAATGTAGACCTGCCATTTGATCCTGCAATTCCTCTACTAGGTGTATATCCAAAGGACCAAAAATCACATTGCAAAAAAGGTATTTGCACCAGATTGTTCATTGCAGCTCAATTAATAAGAGCCAAGTCATGGAAGAAGCCCAAGTACCCATCGACCCATGAATGGATTAATAAACTGTGGTATATGTATACCATGGAATATTATGTAGCTTTAAAAAAAGATGGAGATTTTACCTCTTTTACATTTACATGGATGGAACTGGATCATATCCTACTTAGTAAAGTATCTCAAGATTGGAATACCCCATGTACTCAGTACTATTATGAAACCAGTTTACAATCATTCACACTTTCATATGAAGAATAGATCACAACTATGGCCCAGGATGAAGGAGGAATTGGGGGGGGGTGGGAGGGGAGGGGAGAGGTCAGATAAAGGAAGGGTGAATGATGGGATCACACCTATGGTGCATAATGCAAGGGTACTTGTCAGATGTATTAAGTATAGCGTATAAATGTCTTAACAGAATAATTAAGTAAATGAGATGAAGTTTATATTAACCAGTGCAATGTAAACTCTCCTAATTCTATATGAAATCAGAACATTGTACCCCATACATGTGTTAATGTATATAATCTATGTGTTTATGATTTAATAAAAAATATAGTAAAATCAGAAAAAAAATGTTAAGTCTAATAAATGACAAGGATGTATTATAATAGATACATGGAAGGTTGGCATAAAGTGTAGAAAAGGGATCAAGGAAGAATGTGTTGTATAAACTGGCTATGGTAGAACATTTAAAAAAAAACAATTAGTTCATAAGGCACCATAACTATGAGGTGATCAATAAGAACTTAGAACTAATATTTTTAGAAATTACTCAAAATCTTCACTTCTGTCTTTCTATCGCACTTATTCATCATCAGATTGCCTCCAGAATGAGCATTTCAAACTTTGTATGAATGATATTTAAGGCCTATCATCAACTAGCTTTAAAAGAACCTCCTAGATTTTTCATTGACCACATTTTGTTACACACTTATTCTCTAGCCACAGCAAGCTGTGTCTTTTCAGGCCTCTATCCTTTCTGTCATGGTTCTAGTATAGAATACCCACTTCTCTCTTCTTATGAAAAAGGCAATCTTCATGACTCAACTAAAAACTCACCACATCCATGCAGCTTTTCTCATCCATTTGGTATTAATTATTTCTTCCTCTGTACTTTACAGCAGCTTTTTGTACCAGTATTTAAAAACTTCTTTCAACTTACTTTATTCCATCTTAGTTTTTATTAATCATTCGTTTCCTCCTTGACCTCAGCTACATTACAGAATTCCTAACGGAATAGACAGAAATATTTGTTGTGGGTGGCACCTGTGGCTCAAAAGGGTAGGGCGCCGGTCCTGTATGCCGGATGTGGCAGGTTCAAACCCAGCTCCAGCCAAAAACGGGAAAAAAAAAAAGAAATATTTGTTGCAAGAGTGTCCTTTGGTACTTGACAGAAGCTATAAAATTTACCCTCCATATTTCACATGTTGATGTTTTAATTAACTGTTTCAAGCCTGTTATAGATCCCATTATAAACTATCACTTTGGACAATTAGCTTATACATTAACTTTAGTGCCTCTAGAGTCTAGATTGTGAGTGCCTTGAGGGCTCTGACATTATGTTAATATTTCACTTCTGTATGTCTAATCCAGCGCCTGGCACACACGAAGGCCACAATAAAATATTATTGAACAAATGAACAAACACCCAGAGGAGAATATCTCCCCTAGTGACATATAACATACACATATTGTTATTATAGAGATTGTGTTCATATAGTACGTGTGATGGACATAGCATGCACTTTTATAGATTTGAAGTTGCATAAGTAAATATCAATATCTAATGGTGAAAATAATAGCTTGCTATTCTCATTTCCCTTAAATTGTGCTGCTAATCCTTAATTTCAGAACCTTTGCTATCATGGTTTCTTCTTAAATAACTCAAGAGTCTGGTTATAAAAGGGAATTACCACAAAAACACATTTAAATGTGTGTAATTCCAGAAAATAAGGTGTCACCACGAATGCTATAATTAAGGCTTAAAAGGCAACTAGACTATAAGCACATAATTTTAAGGCTTTTATTTCCCACAGAAAGATTTCTGAAGGCAAAACTTTTCATGGCTCTTCTTAGCCTAACTGCCCATTTTATTTTAGAAAATTTTGGAAAAATGCATCACTGTTCTGTAGTTAATTCGACCTAAAATGCACATTTTAGTCACTCAGAAATTATTCACATGCTTTCATCACTGCTAAATGATTCAAAACAATTTGGTTTTAAGATGTCAAGCTTGTTATGTGTGCAACACTGAATGAAGTGTGACATAATCGTAATCAAAAAAGTTGATTGTCAAAATTGAAAAAAAAATTATAAAAATTTTACATATCTTATTAAAATAGTATACAGGCACTTCTCAAGTTACAAACACACAATCTAAGTACAACTCTCACTTATGAACAAAGGCTATTACAGTAAGTCCCCAAGTTATAAACGTCTGACTGATACACGGCTTGTATTTACATCAGGGGCTATTACAGGTACTAGGTAAATGCACCTGTTCCTATTTACATTCAAATTCAACCTCAAAACGAACCTGTAGAATCTATCTTGTTCGTATCTCATTCATAACTTGCTTTATGCTACAAATATTTCTGATTCTTTGCAGAAGAGACAATTGTGACGTACAACGTCTGACAATTAAGTTCAGGGAAACAATTAAGTTTTCTGTCTAACACTAGAAATAGTGTTACATACCTCCTTGCTGATATTACTACGATCGCCTTAAAGTACTCCCTTTGGGAGGCTGTGCACCAATGCCAGTGCCTAGTCTATGCTTCAAAGCACTTTGGAACATTTTTTTTGGAACGGCCATCAGAGCTCTCATCATACAATGGTCTGGCAATTAAGTTCATGAACTCATCTTAGAATAAGTACTACATACTTTATTGCTGAATGTCACTATGGTCACCTTCAGAGTACTCCCTTTGGCCACATGGTGACCATAGTGATATTCAACATATATAGCACTTTTTCAAGAATGAGTGAGCAAATTTAATTTTCAGACCTCATATCCTCTATTCTTAGCAGCTATAGATATTAAAGGTTCAGGTAGTCAGGGAGAGAGGCCAGGGGAGAGGGAAAGAGAAAATGAGGAGTAGGATATTCAGGTTTCTTTAAGAAAATGTCTTCCATTACAGATTTTGCTTCTTGGTATTACAAGAACATTCACACAACAAAATATCATTTATTCTCCTAGATGAAGAGCCAGTAAGAAATAGGCACCATCTCAGTTATTGATCCATGCAAGCCCAGTTTTTACTATGGTAACATAACAAAATAAACAAAATTGTCTTGACATCTACCCTCTTAGCAAAGTTTTAAGTGTATAGTACAGCATTGCTAACTATATGTACATCGTTGCACAGCAAGTCTCTGGAACACTTTCATCTTGCATGACTGAAACTTTATAGTCAATAAATAGTGATTCCCTTTCGGCCACTCCTCTCAGTCCCTGTCCACCACTATTCTACTTTCTGCTTCCATGAGTGTGACTACTTTAGATACCTAATATAAAAGAAATCATGCAGTACTTTTCTTTCTATGACTGGCTTATTTCACTTAGCATAACATCATCAAATGTCATGGTTCATATATGTTGTAACATATGACAGAATTTCCTTCTTTTTAAGGCTGATAAATATTCCATTGTGTGTGTGTGAGTGTGTGGCTGATGAAGCCACGGCCTGTAATGAACCTGACACAGGGACAATTTTCCAAGCAATATTTGACCAAAGTACAGAGCAGCATAAAATTATATGAAGCAGCTGATAAAGTGGAAGAGCAAATGATAATAACACAGAAAGTACAGAGACTCCAAAAGAAGATGTCAGGCATCCAATAATGCAGCTGAACGCATTTGTTGTGGAAAACGGTCCAGGTGTGCTGAATCGTGCATCCAGCACTGAGAATGCTTTCTTCACATACTTTTGCAATAAGAATACAAAACAGATCAAATTGACTCCTTTTTCAGAAAGAATGATTAAACCATCAGAAAACAGTAAATGCATTGATTTTGTATGATACCGTATGTATGATTTTACTGTGTTTGGATTGTGTATGATTTCATATGATATTCTCTAATGTACAGTAAGTGTACATATCAGTACAATAGGCCTCATTCCTTATGTTGATCACCTCTGTATGTTGACCAGTTTGTTACAGTCCCCAGGGTGGTCAACTTGCAAAGTCTTTACTGCATTATATGTGTATTTACCTTAATCTATTTCTTCTTTTTATTATTATTAAATCATAGCTCTGAACATTAATACTGTCATGGGGTACAGTGTGCTGTTTATATATACAATTTGAAATAGTTTCATCAAACTGGTTAACATAGCCTTCATGGCATTTTCTTATTGTGTTAAGACATTTATAGTCTACATTTAGAAAGATTCACATGTACCCTTATAAGATGAACCATAGGCGTGATCCTACCAATCACCTTCCCTCCCTCCACCCATCCTCCCCCCTCCTCTCCCCTCCCTCTCTCCTTTCCCCATATTCTTGGGCTATAATTGGGTTATAGTTTTCCTATAGTTTAAATTAGTTTCATAGTAGGGAATTATTCAGCAGCATGATTCCTCTTGACTGCTTACAGGAAAAATGAGAAAAAGAGAGAAATGATTTAAAGACAGAATTGTCAACCACAAAGGAAGTAGAACTTCAATATTTAGAAAATTATCACCCCAGTCTATTATAAAGATTAAGAAAGCATATTGGGGGGGGATGACAATTATGTGGCTAAATAACTATCTGATAAAGACATCAGTATGAATTTGCCATCTCAACAGGAGCTAGGAGGTATTCCTCACAATACCAGGGAAAATAGCCATCTAACAAGAAACTTGTGTCTATTGTCCAGAACAATGGGAGAAGGAACCTGAAAGCATTTTAGAGATCCTCAGGTTCCCTCTTCAATTACAGGACCAGAGTTCAAAGGCCTAGGAGTAGAACAATTTCAAAGGTGGGCCCATTGCTGCCCCAACTGCCTCACACCGCAGTGCAGACTGGGTTCCCCACTCTGTCACCATGCTCCTCAGCTTCTCCCAGTATTATCTCCACAGAGGACACTACACCCAGCAATTCTTTAGAAGTATGTCTTCCCCTAGAGAGCTGTGTGGCCCCGTTAGAGAATTGCTACAGAAGTGGGGTCATTGCAGGAAGTTCTTATTAAGGCAATGCCCAGCAGAACCATGGGGTTTACTATGGGTGGATAGTATTCTACTATATATATATATATATATATATATATATATATCCCATTATCTTTATACATTTGTCTATTGAAGGACATTTAGGTCAATTCCACTTCTTGTCTATTGTGAATAATGTAGAAATAGACATACAGAGCAAATATCTCTTCAATATACTGATCTTCTATCCTTTATATATAGACTCAGTAATGGGATTGCTAGATTATATGGTAGTTCCTTTTTAGTATTTGTAGAAAACTCAATAGAGAGTGATCAGTTTTGCATTCCCACCAACAGTGAATATACTAACAATAGTCAAGCTGAAAATATAGTCAAGGACTCTATTCCATTTACAGTAGTGCCAAAGAAGATGAAATAGCTGGAAATTTATCTAACAAAGAACATGAAAGATCCCTATAAAGAGAATTATGAAACCCTGAGAAAAGAAATAGCAGAAGATGTTAACAAATGGAAAAACATATCATGCTCATAGCTTGGAAGTGTCAACATTATTAAATGTCCATACTACCCAAAGCAATCTACAGATTTAATGTAATCCCTATCGAAGCACCAATGCCATAACTTAAAGAACTTGAAAAAATAGTACTTCATTTTATATGGACTCAGGAAAAAAAAACCAAATAGCCAATATATTACTTAGAATAAAAAGAAATCTAGAAGCATCACATTACAAGACAAATCTATAATAATCAAAACAGCTTGGTATTGGCACAAAAATAGAGATGTACATATATGGAATAAATAGAGAATCTGATATGAACCGAGACATATATCATCTTTTGCTCTTTGATAAGCCTAACAAAAACATGCATTGGGGAAAAGAAGCCCTATTTAACAAATGGTGCTGGGAGAACTGTCTAGTGACCTGAAGAAGACTGAAACTGGATCCATACCTCTCACCACTAACAAAAAAATGATTCTCACTGGATGAAAGTTTTAAATTTAAGACATGAATCTATAAAAATACTAGAAAAGGGTGCAGGGAAAATGCTTGAAGATATTGGCCTGGAAAAATATTTTATGAGGTGGACTCACCCTCACCACCCCCCCGGCAATTGAAGAAACACTGAAAATATATTACTGAGATCTGATCAAGCTAAAAAGCTTCTGCATAGCTAAGGCCACTACAAGTAAAGAAAACAGCCTTTGGAATGGGTGAAGATTTTTGCAGGCTATGGTTCTGACAAAGGTCTCATAACTAGAATCCACAGAGAACTCAAATTAATAAGAACAAACAACCCCATTTATTGTGGGTAAGAGACTTGAACAGAAACTTCTCTGAAGATGATAGGCGCATGGCCTACAACACAAGAAAACACACTCATCATCTTTAATCATTCCACACTGTATATCAAATCATCACATTGTACCCCATAAATGTATCTGATTACGATTTAATAAAAATTAAATTTTAGAAAGAGTTCCCATTTCTCTGAATCCTCACTAGCTATTTCTTTTTTTTTATAATAGCCATTCTAACTAAGATGATATCTCATTGTGGTTTTAATTTGCATTCCAGTGATAATTAGCATGTGAGTATTTTTTCATATACTTGGCCATTTGTATGTCTTCTTTGGAGAAATTTCTAGTTAGACAACTCTTTGGTCATTTTTAATGGAATTACTTTTTTTTTTTTTTGCTGTTGAGTTTGAGTTCGTCTGTTGTGGATATTAGTTTCTTTATCAGATGAATAACTTGCATATTCAGTTTCACCTAATTATTTTATCACTCATTTTTAGATAGTGGAATACTTTGTGTCCATTTCAACCCTAATTATGATTATTTCTTAGTTGCTCTCTTTCTTTTCAACTTGTATGTCTTATATATTAGGCTGTTTTGTTTTTAAGTAAGTGGCAGTTTTGCATTTACCTATAATATGTTTATACAGATGTGTAGTGTAGTTTATACATATAAATATATTTTTCAATGATTAACTACAAACCAGAACCCTTTTTCTAATGTGTATACTATTTTATTATTTCAATTTAATATCCTTTGAAAAGCTTCCTGTGGTTGTATAAGATTCTCTTATTTATTTCTTAAAATGCAATCATCTTAAGCAAAGAAATTTTTATGAGTCATAAAATGCATTTTATTCAGTCATGTGCATATTTTAAATAAAAGAGATAATTTCAATAACCAAACAAGACGCTGTTCAGCAGCTACTGTAGTGGAAATCATTTGACATGTCTCTTTATACATTTTCTGGTTCTATAGTTAGAAACGGGGAAGGGGACCTGGATACAGTGTTTCTCTGAAATAACTCCTCGTTACTGGTTTATAAATAAATGTCCAACTTTCTGGTAACAAAGCTAATCAGCTTCTCATTTTGATTTTTGTTATAAGTAATTAGCTCATAGAATGATTTTGCCTCCATCATTTAAAAACATAATTAGTGTTCCAAATGAAAGATGGGTATTTCACCATCTAAAAGCGATCACTGTGATTAACAATCTCAGCTTCTGATGGACTTGTCTGGGGGTCTCATTTTCAAAACAAAATGTGTTTTTAATGGTAAATTTTAAAAACACACTTTACGTTTTAATAATGAAATTTTATGTGGTGTCATATTACTGGCACACCAAGCTATGCTACCTGTAACTGCAAAGTAGTTCTCTTTTTAAAGTTTTAAACCTAAAGAAAGTATTCCAGTATACGTTCACATATATTTTATATCTTTTTGCTTAAATAAGGCTGGATGCTTCTAATCTTCCCATTTCTTTAGTTTATCAGGCAAACTGACAGCGTAGAGTCAAGTGACCACTGAACACTTTATTTTTAAATTGTTTCTGTGTTAGAGATTATGTGTATTTTAGCGATGATTCCCATGGTAAGAAAAAGGCTGTCAGTAGCAATTCATTAATTTAGTGCCTGCTCTGCTTTTACTAAGTTTGGCTAATTCAGATAGCAAGCACAAGAACTGGTTCCACTCTGAGTCTATTCAGGCTGCTTAAGTAATTGATACGAGAGTAAGGCACGAGTTGACTTATTTGCAAAGTGATTCTGATGCACTGATCATCTTTCTTCTTCTAACAACCCACCCAGACTTAGTTAGCCTTAATTTAATTTAACCTATTCAATAAATATTGAAGACCTACTTTACCTGCTTTGGAAAAGGTATTGGTCATAGATAAGTAAAAAGCAATCACCAATGTCAATGTGCTTAAATTTTAGAAAATAATAAAGGGCAAATGTTCAAACAGCTGCAGCACCATGTAAGACGCAGAGTATACTACTTACTGTGTGAGTGGTACAGAGAGGTAGAGGGATTAGAGGAGGAAAAGAAGGCATCTGACTCAGGGATCCAGACACAACAGGTAGCTTTAAGAGTGAGCCATATTTGATTATAATTAAATGATTTATTACAGAAATATTTATTTAATGTCTATTTCCTTCAGTGGAATTTAAGTTTCATGTCAACTGTCCTTATGTCTGTCTTGTATCTAACACAATGGCTACATAGTAGGCATTCAGTAATTGTTGATAAATCATAAATGAGGTCCAAAGGCAGATAATAAAATTGAAGTGAGTGGATGCATTCTAGTAAGAACCAGAATCAATTAATAGAGCTTTATATAATTATTGTAGGGAAGGTTCCTTTAAGAGAAACTATAATTAGAAGGAGCATAAACTCTAGACCCAGATTGTCTGGGTTTGAATCTTGACTCTGTTACTTACAAGCTGTGTTATCTTAGGAGAATTATGGAACTTCTTTGCACTTTAGTTTCCTTGTCTATACGATGAGAACATGCACATATGTGTGTTGGGAGAATTAAATGAGTTAATACTAGTATAAAACTTATGACAGTGCCTGGCATCGTGTGTGTGCATGTCTGTCTACATTTCTGTGTGTATACTGCTGCTGCCACTGTTAACCACAACCACTATTACTTGTACATCACAAATTGGCCTTTAGTGCCAAGGATCCAAAGATGGATAGCATCGCTCTGGGGTTTTGCTGGGAAACAGATAAAGAAGTATGTGATTACAACAAACTTTCCCTGTTATATTTTGGAATGTCTGAGTACTTGATATGCAAATTAATCATTTTAACCAATATAGTGTTATCAGATCTGTCATGCATAGATCCTTAATCTTCCAAGAATTTTGTTACAATATATTATACACATGCTGAAAACAAAACAGTATAGTTACTTTTTCTTTCACAAATTAAAGGCAATTTTTTCCTTTTTTTTTTACTTTATATTGCTTTTAGTTTAACTTTTCAAAGTAAATATTTTCAATATTTTTAGCAATTTTCAATCTTCCTTCTTTTCCGAATACCTTCATTTTAGGCTATAAAAGTTCTTCTAAATGGTACTTTTTTGGCATTCCACAAGGTGTAATTTACAGAGGTTTAAACTACATCATGGTTTCTAATTTAGATCATGATTTATTTAGAAATGTGTTCCTGTAGGTGTTTTTAATTCCCACACACAGCAGTTGCACACACAAGCTTTATTTGAGTGACACATTGGTTGACAGGTTTGCATGCTGGAGAAGTCCCTTATGGCATGAGACTGCCCAAGGCTATGGCATAGGACTGACCATCCAAAAGAGGAAGAGGAAAAGAGAACTCCCTGAGGGGAGGAGAATTGGAGACGAAGCTCATGTGTCTTAGTGATGTCACTCAGCAGCACTTTAGGGAATCTCTGGGTCAGAGAACTTCCAAGGGCACCAATGGCTTAGGGCCTTTATAGCCACAGGGTTTATCTTATCTATGGCTAGCAGATGTGCAGTTTCACAGGGTATGCAAAGCCGGCAGACTCTAAATGGATAAAAATCTGCTTATTTGGGGCATGTATAAAACAATGGGATGTGTAAAAATTGAGTTCAGTGCCAGAGAGCATTTGAGCTAACAGGTCTCAGCTTGCCATGAAGAAATAAACAATCTAAGGGCCATCTTTGGTTCATTTATATAACACATTTTGAAAAGGCATGTGCATTTATTTAATATGCTATGGAGCTGGAACCTCCAAGCTCAGCTCTTTACCAATGAGCATCATGGTGAAATAGTTTATATTTCACGTCTGCTGCACTAATTCTTAACTAACTCTTTTAAACTCTAGCAGTAATTTCACAATGAATGGTAATCAAGTAGTTCCTAGGGAGCCACAGCCAAGACCTGGTCTTTTTATGTGAGTCAAAGTCACAGAAATATAAGATGTTGGAGGAGAAGGAATCATGGGCTATATCATCTGACTCAATGGTTCACTTAAAAGATGAAGAAATTGAGTCACAGGAAGCCTAAATGATTCATTTGCAGTCACATAGCTAATTAGTGACAATACCATGACTAGGTTTTCTGATTCTCAGTCCAGTAGTTTTCCTACTGTGCCATAACAGGCAAAAATCTAGCACTTATACTAATAATGTCATAAATAGGATTTACTAATTTTTTCTCCTAAGATATTCAATTCATTTAATAATCTTTCTCGTTTTGTCTTTGTCAAAATTGTATATTACAAATGATGAAAACTTACAAAAAAATGTAAAAAGGACTACAATCAAGACTGAGTAACCATTCCCAAGCCATTCTGCTTTGAGCTACATAATGATGACAGCGGGCATATAGTTATAATTAATAGGGATACCGTTAATATTGCATTGCTAAGATGAAATTTCATCCTGAGAAGCATTTTCTCTCACTAACTCAGTTAACGAAAAGTGTTATTTGAAAACAGCAGTGGTGGACAATTTTTTTTTTCAATTTTAATTCATTCTTAGGAATGGGTATTATGTCAGTAAGTTTTTTTATGAGTATAAACGTTTCTGCTTGCTCCCTAGCAGCTGGACCCTCACAAGATACAGAAGGTATACAGAAGGCATAAGGGATGCACACTAGGGGCTTTGTTGTGTTCAGTATTGTTTTGTTTTTCACACAAAGTATAGTAATGGAAGGCATTTACCACATCGTCTTATCACTAACTCTTATGACCCAGTCTTTTAAACATGTAAGCCTTTGAGGAGATGGGTTTGTTCAACTACTGTTTCCGTTATGAAGTTGAACTGGGGAATTGCTTTGATGTTCTTTTTAAGGTTTAGGCACATTTTCTTCTTCAAATGATATGAGTGATAGTTTCAAAGCTAATCTTGGCTCCTCAAAAAAAAAACAGCTGAGTATACAGCAAGCACAAAATTTACATTTCTATGCAAACATGAAGAAGGCAAGTGCACCTGCTGTGAAAGGTGAGTATTTCAGAAATATTTGGAATAGGCATATATCAAAGGAAGTTACGCTGATAACCTGTCAATCTTGGAACACAGATCATCTGTAACTAAAGCCCCTCACCTGAACCATGTTAATTTTGTGGAATAAGGTATTCTCTTCTTAGTTTATTAGTCCTTTTTTATTGCTTCTAGTACAAAGTGTTCCACAAGAAAAATAACTGATGACCAAACCACAGCATTTCCTAAGTATCGCTGGCATTAATCAGAGTGCTCAAATCCAAGGAGCTATTATTTTAGCCACATTGAAATCCTGATGGCATTTTATTCTGTCTTGGCAATGTTCACAATGTGATCTTCATTAGAATGTATTTTAAGCTTTCACACGCTGGCATGGCCGTTATTTGTATCCTGCGCTGTGAGCAGTAAATCATGTGGAAGATGCCTAGATGCAGAGTACCAGGCTCCAAAATCTGTCTCTTTTTTGTCTTCGTTTTGTTACTTAGTGTTTCTCATGGTGGGAAAGGGGATTTAGAATGTAACCACCACTGGGAATTAAGTATTTGAGACTCTCAGCTCCCTACCACTTTAAGTGAACTTAAAGATGTTCCCCTGGGACCTTCACTCTGGTGAGACAACAGAAAGTAGATGTAGTATATTCGGATAACTTGGTTCATGTTAGAATTCTGCAGAATTATTTCTAATGCTTTGGGTAGTTTGAGACAATGCTAAAGGGACCAATGTCCTGAACTTCTTCCTACCACCTGCATATCTATGTCCCTCGTCTTGATCTTTTAATTCATTCCTGGAAGTGTCAGGACCCTCAGACTTGTTACATTCCCCTTAGTGGTGTGGACATAGAATATAGGGAGCCATTTATGATGACTTTGACAGTAGAAAAAAAATTGTGAATTAGGTCAAGTTTGGCATCCAGACCTGACTTCCAATAGCATGTACCCTTGCCATTAGGGGTTTACCTATGGCACACTCTATAGTGCCAAATAATGTTGGAAAACATGGGATTCTGAGCCAGACACTTGAAGTTGGATTCTAGTTGCCCACTTAAAATTTAGGATCTAAGGCAGTAGTTTTCTATAGGGAATAATGTTGTACCCTGCCTCATTCCCCTGGGGGGTATTTAGCAATGTCCGGAGATATTCTTGGTTATAGCTAGGAAGTACAACTAACCTCTACTAGGCAGAAGTCAGGGATACTACTAAATATCCAAAAAATGCACAGCATAGCACCATAAAGCAAAGAATTATCTGATCTAAAATTTTAATAATGCCCAGATTGGGAAACCTTGATAATAAGGCAAATAATTAACTTTTTGAGCTTCCTCATCTTTGTCAGCTAGTGGTAGGGCTAGCTGACAGACTTCAGGGCATCTGAAGTGGTAGGGCATCTAGGCAGACTGCAGGATTCAGAGCAGAGGATTTCCCTCTGGCCAGGCTGGTCCAAATTCTCCCATTGTGGGAGCCAGTGGAATTCTTCCATGTGCTATGTTCTCCTGTGCTAGGACTGCCCTGAGATTTTATGCAAGGTCCCATCATCATTTTGTTCTCCCTCCCCCAGGCATACAGTCTCTCTCCAGTCATATGCTGGTGTGGCACTGGCAGGAATGGGGGAGGTGTGCCTTAGGCAATGTCAGATTGCCTTTTCTGCCCTCTTCCTTGATATAATGTTAAAAAATGTTATAAGGCTTTGTCATTGCTCTTCCAATTTTTGGTTCTTCTAGAGGTACTTCTTTGCATGAATTGTTAAATCTGGTGTTTGTGTGGAGGGACACTAGTTGGTGGTTTCCATTTGGCCATCTTGCTCCACCCCTTCTTAAATGTTTTTAATAAAATATAATAAAAAGGTTCACAAAATTCAGCACTGAAAGTAAATACTTATTGTGAAATACCTGGTTTTGCTTTTGGCATTATACACACACGTATGCATACAGATCGAGCATCCCAAATCAAAAAATCTGAGATCTAAAATGCTCAAAAATCTGAGACATTTTCAGCGCAGGCATGTCACTCAAAGAAGATAATCACTGAAGCATTTTGGATTTCATATTGTTAATTAGAGACATTTAACCTGTAGGCATAATGTAAATATTCCAAATTCTCAAAAATCAAAAATACTTTGGGTCTGAATCAATTCAAATAAGAAATATTCAACCTGTATATACCTGTGGTTATACACACACACACACATATTTATGTACGTATATATACACATACATCTATAAAAATTAGGCCATGATGTAAATTCACTTCTTTTGTGACCAAAAAAATTTGAAAAACTTATCACTAAACTAAAGTTTGGGGTTTGGTTTTTGTTTTTCACAGTTAGGATGGATTTGCAATGTACCGTTCATAACCTCTTACCCAGTCAGTCCTCTTTAATGTGTACAGCCATGGAATTGTAGGATGACTAGCCAACATGGGGGTAGGGCACTCCGTGACAATAAGAACACATAATATAATCTTTTCAGTGAAAATTTTTGGTGCCCTATTTGCCTATGACAATACTCCATATAAAGCATACATTCAGCAAATAACTGTGACTTGATTTCACGAAGCAACATAATAGGCAAAATACTACACTGATGCTTTCAGAAATTTGACCTATCAGTCTCAGAAAAATTTTTATGCTGGCTTACCGATTTTGAGAAACAAAACTATCACATTTTTATTTTTGTTTTCTCTTTTGAAAGGAACAATAAGGCTCGGTGCCTGTGGCTCAATCGGCTAAGGCGCCAGCCACATACACCTAAGGTGGCGGTTTCAAATCCCCAGCCCGGGCCCGCCAAACAACAATGATGGTTGCAACCAAAAAATGGCCGGGCGTTGTGGCGGGCGCCTGTGGTCCCAGCTACTTGGGAGGAGGAGGCAGGAGACTCGCTTGAGCCCAGGAGTTGGAGGTTGTTATGAGCTGTGATGCCATGGCACT
>CAUYQV010042254.1:0-26094 GCA_963574575.1 Galagoides demidoff
AAAAAAAAAAAAGTCCCTACTTTGATAAATTACTGATTTTGATAAATTACAAATTATTGACTTTAGGTCTATATATAACAGGGGGCCACATCTACCAACTGATTCAGTATGGGACTCTGACATTATGATGGGGACTATTTCATTTTCTGAGCAGGGAAAAAAGAAAAATAAAATCCATATCTTTGTGGATTTAACAGCTCTTTCATAGGGGTTTAGGGAATTAAATGAACAATAATTATTAAAAATTTTCAGCTAAGTGCCTGGTACTCAATAGATAAGAGTTGTCATTCAGCACCATGGGGTCCTGATCTTGCCAGCACTGTATCCCAGCTTTGCACAGAGTAAGCACTCAGCAAACTCTGGTTGAAGAACTTACTTCATGTGTGCAGGTACTGGGTTTCTTTCTTCTCCATATGTGTGTCATTATTTTTAATAGAACCTTGAAATAGTTATGTGGTTCTCTAGTTTACTTTCTTAGCTTTCAAAGAGCAACATAACCCTTTCTGATTTCTCCTGCGAGCACAACTGACAGACGTCACATGTTTGGAAGAACCTGGACCCTTGTGTTGATTCATTTCAGCCCAGGTTGGATGATGCGGAGCTTCTTATCTGGCGCTTTCCTTAGAATAGCTGCATCTGAGCAGTTGCTGGGTCTAAGCAGATGCTGGCTCTTTTGACTTGGTATTTGGGGAATGTGACATAGTGAGATTCACATGCTAAAGGGTGATGTCTATGTACATTCCCAAACTGTAGTTGATTTTCGTAATTCTAAAAAGCTGGCACTTAGACTGTTTTTATAAGAAGTGTCCCAGAGATAACTTTTTCAGTGGAAGGAAATTGTTTGTGTAGCATAATAAAAATGAAGACTGGCTTTTATTCTACTTAGGTGACTTTGGCAGTTTATTTTATTTTATTGAGACAGAGTCTCACTATGTCACCCTGGGTAGAGTGTCGTGGCATCACAGCTCACAGCAACCTTGAACTCTTGGGTTTAAGTGATCCTCTTGCCTCAGCCTCCCAACTAGCTGGGACTACAGGCCCCTGCCACAATGCCTGGCCTTGTTGTTGTTGTTGCAGTTGTCATCTCAACTTTGGCAGTTTAATAGGGCTAAATCTCAGTTTCTACGTACATGAAATGGGGATAATAGTAACATTTTCATAGGGTGGTTGTAGGGTAAAGGAGATAATATGTGTAAAGCAGTTAGTAGTACAGCACTAAGCATATAATTGCTGAAAAATGGTGGCTGTTATTTTTATTTAGTCTTTTAAGAAACATCAGACAAAATGTAAAAGCTAAAAAATATAAACCACTTAAAAAATGCTTATGCCAGTTTGCATATGTAAATTAACAGTTTTATCTGAATTGCTCATAACCCACATGTTGTGTATTATCGTTCAGAGATAGCACATTGAACCCTGGCATGACAACAAAGGACAGAACTGTCTGGGTCACCTAGATAAACTTGCTAATTTCCCACATGAAGAAACAGTCCCAGAATGCTTTGCTGACTTAGCTGAGTGAGAACTTGGGCAAACTTTCCAGAACCTCATTGTTTTATAAGGCAGCTGAGGAGATCACTTAGGGACATGGGGAAAGGTGTGTGAGGCTTATAGAGTTTTGACTTTACCATTACTACAGCCTGTGTGTGTACGTGAGAGAGACGAGAGAGGGGATGAGAATGAGGGTATGCATACGTGAGAAAGTGGGTGCAGAGAGAGAGCGGGAGAGACGGGGAGAGACAGAGAGAGAAGGAGAGAGAGAGAGCATCTATCTGTGTTGTTTCCTGTGTTTTTTGTGAAATTTGGTGCTGGCTAGTTTCTCCATTCATTGAGTTCCAAGAATAACTGGTGATGTCAGCCCTCAGGCACCTGCCCTTGTGCCAGAATACAGCACAGGGGGAGTCAGTAGTGTTTGATCAGGAACAGATGGGGGCTTGGTGACAGTAAATGCCGAGACATCTTATAGGCAAAGCAGCCTTGTTATTCTTTCAAATGCTTTGAGACTGTAGATCTTGGTTGGAGAAATTCTTAGGTGTAAGTCTCATGTAAGAATTCTTGCAAAGCTGAATTAATTAAATTCCTTAGAGAATTATTACCTCCTAGTTGGAATAAGTATTTATGTAGGCCACATTTCAACAACATTTTTTTTTTTGAGACAGAGCCTCAAGCTGTCCCCCTGGGTAAAGTGATATGGCATCACAGCTCACAGCAACCTCCAACTCCTGGGCTCAAGCGAGTCTCCTGCCTCCACCTCCCAAGTAGCTGGGACCACAGGCACCCACCACAACACCTGGCTATTTTTTTTGGTTGCAGCCATCATTGTTGTTTGGCGGCCCAGACTGGATTTGAACCTGCCACCTTAGGTGTATGTGGCTGGCGCCTTAGCCACTTGAGCTACAGGTGCCAAGCCTCAACAACATTTTTAAAAGCCACATGCAAAACATAGTGTGATTTTAAAAACACATACAATTTCTAAACAGTAAATCAATAAAAATGGGTTATTGCTTTATTTACTAAGTAATCAAATATGAAAACAATTATTTGAAATCCAAGGATAAAAAAGTGGATTCAGCTTTAACTGATTTGGATCCTTAGTCACTGGAAGTGGCAATCTCTTTTAATTTTATACTACTTTGAATTGCTGATGGAGTTTACTGAAGCTATTGTTTGGGACTTGTGTGTTGACATTGATGCTATTCATGTAAACCCCCAATTGATCTTTGCTTCTGCTAGTTTGTAGGTGAGGGTATAGGATAATGAGAAGTCACTTGCCTCCCCTGGTAGTAATGTTGATGTGCTCCTGTTTGATTTTCTCTTCCAGCTTATTCGTTTTGGTTTGAGTAACCAGCTGGTAGTTGCTTTCAAAGAAGATAACAGGGTCGCTTTTAAGCACTTGTTTTTGAAAGGATATTCTGGCATAGATGAAGATGACTACAGCAGCAGTGTGTATACTCAAGAGGACGCCTATGACAGCATCTTTTTTGCTATTCATCAGGCAAGTATTCTGGAGTTGCAAATGACCTATACTTCAAGAATATATTGAGGGTGGTACCTGTGACTTAAAGGAGTAGGGCACTGGCCCCATATGCCAGAGGTGGCAGGTTCAAACCCAGCCCTGGCCAAAAACTGCAAAAAAAAGAAAAAGTTTTTTTTTTTTTTAAAGAATATATTGATACATAGCTTACCTTAGCAAACACACACAAAGTATACATCTATTAAAACGTTCTCATATAAATTTTGCATAATTTGCCAAAAATATATGTGTTGCTATTTCTGAAGCTGCATTTCTACACAATAGAGTTTGCCTATTTTGAATTTTTCTTTAAGATTTATCTTTTTTTTTTTTCTGTTACCACCCACTACTTTGGAAAGGTTACCCCAAATCAAATAGGCAGGAGTAGGTCTGTCATCAGGAAATTTGATGAAGAATTGATACGAAATCTAAGACTCAGTGGTCTCTGTTTTGATGTCTAGTATTTAGCAGGCACTATTTATTATAGACGGGGATATAGTTGTGAATAAAACAGATAAAAACTGTGCCCCTAGAGAGTTTAATTCTAGGGGGGAGAGATAGGCAAACAAAAAGAAGCAAAATGTATCCTATTAAAAGCCAGCTCCCTGAAAACACGGTCCCCAAAATTCATTTGATGGGCAAAGCTGAGCGAATTGCTTACAGCCATAAGAGAGATGCTACCTTGATCATTCTCAGTAGCGCCTTGGGGAGAGAGGGAGCTCATCAGTGTGGCAGGAGCTTGAGTAGAATGAGGTTAGATCAGGGCAGAATAGTTTAGGATCCCTTGTGGGGGCAAGTGTCAAAGAAAAGTCTTGGAGTTGTTACCACACTAAATCTCCAAATTGGTGTCTATATGAATAAGGGTTTTGGGAGGATGTTACTGAAATAAATAGTATAGTTATTTGCAACTTTTATGTTCTAGGGAAAAAGCTTCTTGGGATAGTAAAGTCAGATTAATGAAGATGGGGCTAGTAAGCTCGGTTAGTGCAGGTGGTCAAACAGTAAAGCCGTGTCAGTGTCAGCTAATGTAAGGTCCTGTAGGTTAGCTGTGCTGATGCAGGCTCTGGGGGAAGGGTACACGACTTGGGCCAAAGAAGAGGGTAACTGTTAAAGAATCAAGCAGGAAAGGAGGTGGAGTATCCCTGAAGGAGTGTGAACCAAGCAGGGAGATACCTGGGCTCCAGGCAGAGGGAACTGCAAAGGCCAGAGGCCAAAGTGTGCCTGGCCACCTCCAGGAATTGCCTGGAGCCAGTGAACAGCAGTAGGGATGAGGTCATAGAGATAAGGCAGGACCTGGACGTTGGCTCTCTGAGAGATGCAGCCATCGCTACGCGTGTTTAATTTAGGGTTCTGTGAGATGCAGCCATCAGTATGCGTGTTTAATTTAGGGTTCTGAGAGGCAGCGTGTTCCTGCACGCCCTGAGAAAATTTCTTTCCAATCACTTCAGTGGGGAGGTTCTATTGAGGCAGGTAATAAGCAATAAAAAGTAGTTAAAAGTGGGCATCATGGGGCAGCGCCTGTGGCTCAAAATAGTAGGGCGCCGGCCCCATATGCCGGAGGTGGTGGGTTCAAACCCAGGACTGGCCAAAAACTGCCAAAAAAAAAAAAAAAAGTGGATAGCATATGCTATAGCTTCTGGTCAACTGTTTAAATGTTCATCTGTGTTTTTATGTAACTGTTTTTTAATAGTATCATCATCTAAAGGACATTGCCCTGGGGACCCTGGGCTATGGAGAAAATGAAGACAATAGAATTGGCTTAAAAGTCTGTAAGCAGCACTACAAGAAGGGGACCATGTTTCCTGCCAATGAGACCCTGAACATGGACAGTGACACTGAGATAGGTAAGGCAACGCCGATGTCTGTGCTTTTATCACCGTCTGCGGTGAGAGCAGAAACGCCCTCCAGTGTGGGCGACCAGACAACAGCGTGGTGGCTCTTCAAAGAGCCAACCTGTTAGAGAGTGTCACTTTTTTTTTTTTAAATAATTAATTATTTTTTATTAAATCATAACTTTGTACATGGATGCATTTATGGGGTTCAGGGTACTGCTTCGATATACAATGTGAAATGTTTACATTGAACCAAGTAACACATCCATCACAATTATACTCATTTCTTAGTAGTTTTGAAATGTACCATTGCCGCATGCACATTAGGTGAGGTTTTGATCTTTGCCTGCAGAGGGCTCTGGTTCAAGAAACTACACCGCTTTGGTGACAGGACAGGGACAGCATTTGTGAATCTTTTGGGTGCAATTCAAGAATTTTGGTTTGGGGATAGAGCAGGTATTTCCTGGTGTTTAGATTTTATCCTCCCCATGAAGGAACAATTAGGCTTTTTGAAAAAAATGTGCATTAAATGAAGTAATATATGTAAAAATGCTTTATACTCTTGTTCTTATTTATAAAGGATGTAAGTACTCTTCAAAGTATGAATAACTCATTTCTTTTTTTGAGAAACTGGTTGGCAAAAAGTTAATAGCTAACCATGTAGAATTGTTTTGTGCCAGTTTGCTAAAAATTTAAAAGCACACCTTATGTAAGTGCAAAGTGTTTGACTTAAGACTTTGGGGTTTTTGTTATTCACTTAACACACCCCTGGCATATAGCCGCCAGGTCAAGACACTCGGTTTTACGTACTGGGGTTGCAAAGATTAATCAGTCATGGTTCCTCAAGTACCTATCAGTCCAGGAGTAGAGGTCTGAATAGCAGTTTAAATTCAGAATGGTTTTATTAAAATGAGAGCATCCCATTTGGGAGTTCCTTTGACCATATTCCCATAATCTGATCTTCAGGTACCCTGTTAATGCAACAGAACACCTCTCTATGATAGAGATTTTAATTCTGTTTCTGCGGGCTGCCTGTGAGTGTGTGTGCCATGTGCTTTGGCTTCTGAAAGAAGCAGGTTGTCAGCTGGCACCCTCAGGACCCTGTGGTGTCTGGCTCCCAGGCTGCTTTCACAGACCATTTAGAGGACAGTCGCCAAGGCCAGCAACATTGAAAGGTGGCTTATCTTACTGCCCTGGAGGCTTCTGCTAACCTGAGATCTATTTGTTGTCCCCCTGCAGGGGTTAATCAAGGCTCACTCTTCATCCTTTACCTCTGGTGTGAGCCTCCCTGAGGGTGATTTCCTGTAGCTGTGGCAAGAGGACTGGCTAGGTGGGGCTGTCACCCTGTGTTGCAAGTGAGCCATCCGTCACCCGCCCTTTTAAACATGTGCACCTCAAAGTGTGTACACCATATGGCTATTTTCTAGTGATTCAAATGCTGTTTTGTTCTCAATTGATTTTTCCTGGAAAAATTGATTAAAGAATGGCCAAAGTCCGTATCAGTGGCTAGACGGGCCAGGCATTGCTGGAAAGCAGGGTTTATTTCCGGATCACTGGACAGTGGAGCCTGGTTCATTTCCTTTCAATCAGAATGTGGAATATTTTTAACTGAATGGACAGAGGTTGATTATTAACTTGACCTTATCTTAAGAGAGATTTCTTAAGCAAGTTAATTATATTCTTTGACTTATTAAATATAACTTGTCAAAGAGAATCTTTTGATGTATCTATCAAGAGGTATAAAGAAGATTTTGAGAATATTTGATCCTGGATGTTAGCCCCACTTTTCTTGAACACAATGGAGGAACCATGCAGATGATATAATAGGAATTGAGTTTGGTGTCCTTAATTTAAGTGAGAGAACTAGCAGCCGCTGTTCTAGACTAAGTACCCATGAATTTTGCATCATCTTTACTATTGAGAGACTCATTCCTTGTTTGCGCTGAAGGCAGAGATTTGCCTCTGTGCCCAGCTCTCCCTGTGTGGCACAACTGGTTGTGTAGCCCGTCTGCTTCAGCGATGTTTGAAAGTGAAAACATTTCATCTTACGATGAATGAAATACCCAGGACGGCGTCTGGCGCATCGACCACGTCAGCCACTTCTTTCAGAATGTAAATTTCTTTCATCAGTTTAAGTTTTCTTTTTACTTCACCTTAGAACAGTGGTTCTCAACCTTCCTAATGCCGCAGCCCTTTAATACAGTTCCTGTGGGTTGCGACTCACAGGTTGAGAACCGCTGCCTTAGAATAAGAACGTTAGGCTCGGCGCTGTGGCTCAAGTGGCTAAGGCACCAGCCACATACACCTAAGGTGGCAGGTTCGAATCCAGCCTGGACCCGCCAAACAACAGTGACGGCTCCAACCAAAAAACAGCCGGGCATTGTGGCGGGCGCCTGTGGTCCCAGCTACTTGGGAGGCTGAGGCAGGAGACTCGCTTGAGCCTAGGAGTTGGAGGTTGCTGTGAGCTGTGAAGCCACAGCACTCTACCCAGGGGGACAGCTTGAGGCTCTGCCTCAAAAAAAAAAAAAAAGAAAGAAAAACAAACAAACAAAAAAAAGAATAAGAACGTTAGAGATAGAAGGACCTTAGGAAAGCCCCAGTGTGGCCCTCGTTTTATAGGCGAGGAAACTAATCAGTCAAGGTAGGCAGGTCCACCAAGATCATGCAGGGAATTCGTGACTGGAGGTCTGTGCTCTCAAAGTCCACGGACAGCATGGACTTCACCTCGGAGCTCAGCCCCCAGCCCCAGATCCTGAATCCAGACGTGCATCTTGATGAGATCCCGGGTGATTCGTGCACATTAACTTTGGAAGCATTGATTCGGTGTTTTCCAACTGAAGATCTTTCCCTTCCCATGAGCGTTTTTTCCTTCCCTTCTGCTGACTTCATCACCTGCTCCACCGTCCGTCATCACCTCCGTCCTCAGTGCCTTATGTACCCAGCTCAGGTTCCCGTTCCCATCACTGTCCCTCCCTCTCAACACTGGCGGGGTGCTCGCCGCTCCTTCTCACCTGTACCCCCTCCAGGGCTGTTGGTCCCCAGCCTCTTCCCCCGGGCACATGCCCCAGCAGCTGGCGTTTACAGGATGACGGTGCCAGAGCACAACGCCCACGTGTCCCCACGTGTCCCTTGCATGGCCTCTTCTACCCCCGAGTTACAGAGGAGTGCCGAGCCGAGGCCACAGTTAAAAGCCCCACCTGAAGAGCAGGGCCCACCCTTCCAGCTCCTGAGAAATCATGCCCTTTCCCTCTGGTACCCAAATTTACCCTCTAACCCAAATTTCTCTCCTGAGCTCCACACGCCTCATTATCTTCAACTGGCTACTTGCCAACTCCGTCGCGTTGCCTAGTGGAGATTTCAAACTTGCTGTGTCCCACACAGATCATGTCAAATCTTCCCCATCTCTCCGCTTACCCCGGCCCAACCTGTTCCTTTCTCAGGCTTCCTCATTTTAGAAAAGGACAGCAGCGCTTTCCTGTTTACTGTGACAAGCCCACACTGAAGTGGCTGGTTTTTCCATTTCCACGGCCACCGCTGCGGTCCAAGCTGCTGCTTGCTGAGAGGTCTCCCTGGTTCTGGACTTGCCTCCTCATCCCCGGCCGCCCTGCCCGCAGCAACCACAGTGGTGAATCAGGTCATGTCCCTTCCTGGCTTAGCAACCATTCGGGGCTTCCCATTCCATTTAGAATCAGATTCGCAGGACCCTGTTGGAGCCGGCCACCTCCCAGCCCCCTCTGTACCTGGTTTCTCGGCTGTCACGTCATCCATCGTTCTTTCTGTTTGTTGAACACGCAGGTTTTATTGATTCCTCGGAGGGAAGTCGTAGCCCCCCGGTCTATGCACAGCCGATTCTTTTTCCTTTAGGAAAATGGTTTCAGCTCCAACATCTTAGCACCGTGAGAGTCATTCCCTGACCACCTGGCTTCCCTAAGGTGGGGCTGACTGCTCTCAGTCACTCTTCTGCATCCTCATAGCACTTCTCCCACAGTGAAATTATTTTGTGTGTGTGTGTATATGATATATGATAAATAATAATTTCACCATGTGAGAAGTACTCTCTCTATATACATATATATATGTATTTTATATTTATATACATATTTACATATATATTTTTAATCCCCCCACTAGAATGTGAGCTCCACGGAGGTGGTGGCCGAGCCTGTCTTGCTCATCGCTTTACCTTCAGCGCCTAACACGGTGCATGGCTTTCAGCAAGTTTTGGCTGAATAAATGAATGAGTTGGGTAGGGAGCTTGGGCCTCTGATGTTCTCAGAGGTCCCCCTCCTCCGTGTGATGGGAACAGTGGATTTAAATTCTGGAGAAACAGCTACTTACGTGCCCTTGAGGAAGTTTCTCGGCTTTTCTTACCTTGGTTTATCCATCTGTGGAAGGGCACATAGCTCCTGTCTCACAAGCTATTTGAGGGTTCAGCAGCACGAGGCCTTCATTGAGAGGACATGTCCAGTCCTAGCATAGTGCCCGGTATGGAGTAAGTGCCTGGTATGTTTTTGCTATTTTTATCATCATCAGTCTTTTCCTGGCTGAAAACAAGATTCTTTTTGATGAATTATCCTCCCTGTATTGAGGTCTGGTCAGGAAACCAACACTGAATTGTTTCTCGACACTAATACTTTATTTGCTGAACAGGGAGACACACTCCGTAAAATCTACCTTTTTAAATAAAATACTATGCTGGCTGAGTTGTTGGGTTAGTTCTGTGTCCCTGTTTTCGGCTCAGGAGCCTAGTTTTCATTAAACATTAAGTGTGTCCCACATATCAGGAGCTATCTGGAGTGCCAGCTATGTGGTAGGCAAGAGTGTTGAACAAGGAAGAACACAGTTGTGTTTTTGATCTCAGAGATCTTATACTAGAAGGGATAAATAAGCAAGTTAAGAGTTGGAATTATGAGATAACACTCTTAAAGAATTAGCCATTGGGTCTACCAAGGACTCTCTTGAGCACCTTCTGGGTGCCAGGCACTGAACTAGGCCCTGCCTTTTCCATTTCAAAGGCAACATGGGAGCGGGGGTGGCCTGGGGAAGGGGCAGCCATGCTGGTTTCACACCTGTTCTGCCTCTAAGTCTCTGTGACTTTGCAAGGTGCACCTTGCTAGGCCTCCTGGTTTCCTGCCCTGTGAAGCAAGGGTGTTAGGCTCTATAATAATGGGACAAATTTGCATGGGAGGCTCTGGAATCATTCTTCTATAGTTTATGGCTCATAATTTGTTTTTACTTGAATATAAGCTGAGCACCTTTCCTTTCTCTTTATGTTTTATTTTGAAAAAGACTTAAAAGAAAAGTTACAAAATAGCTCCAAGGGCTTGGCACTTGTAGCTAAGAGCAGCTAAGGTGCCAGCCACATACACCAGAGCTGGTGGGTTCAAATCCAGCCCTGGCCTACCAGACAACAATGACAACTACAACCAAAAAAATAGCCAGGCATTGTGGTGGGCGCCTGTGGTTCCAGCTACTTGGGAAGCTGAGGCAACAGAATCGCTTAAGCCCAGGAGTTGGAGGTTGCTGTGAGCTGTGATGCCAGAGCACTCTACCCAGGACTACAACTTGTGGCTCTGTCTCAAAAAACAAAAACCAAACTAGCACAAAGATTTGTTCTCTAATTACAATCCAAATTTCCCAAATGCTAACATTTTATCCCATTTGCTTTATCATTTTTCCTCTGCATAAATATTTCTCCTAAAGTGCCCAAGATGATGAATTAACATTGATCCAATACTATCAAGTCCTACTCACATTTCATCAGCTCTCTTAATGTTCTTTATATCAG
Source organism: Galagoides demidoff (assembly GCA_963574575.1). NCBI lineage: Eukaryota > Metazoa > Chordata > Mammalia > Primates > Galagidae > Galagoides > Galagoides demidoff. Next base: position 10,634 of record CAUYQV010042254.1, read on the forward strand.
AATAAAAGCATTCCCTCCTGCCCCTTCCAGGATCCTGCCCAGAATCACATCTTGGCATGTCATTGTCATGACTTTTCAGTCTCTTTTTAATCTGGAGCAAGATAAAATTCCTCGGTTTTGTTTGTTTGTTTACCTTTTATGATCTTGACATGTTTTAAAGAGTAGAATGACTGTCCCTTGTATTGGGCTTTCCTGTTTCTTCCTGATAGATTGAGGTAATGCATTTTTTGCAGGAATACCATGCGTGTGATGTTGTGTCCTCTGAGTACGTTGGATCAGGAGGTGCACAAAGTCTGTTTTCTCATTACTAGTGATGTTAACTTTGATCACTTGGTTAGGGTGGTCTCTGCCAGGTTCTCCACTGTAAGGTTACTGTTATTCTTCCCATGGAATTAGTAAGCATTTTCTGGGGAGATACTTTAATACTTTCTGAGTATCCTGCTTCTCCTAACACTTTTGCCAATGAGATTTAACAGCTGATCCTTGCCCCAAACAACTATTTCTTGTCCTTTATTGCCCTAGATTGCATTCACTTAGACCTCCAGGCCCTCGCCAGGAACTCTCAGGACTGGAAGAACTTATCATTCTTCAGACTGGAATTTTATCGGTAAATACATTTTTAAAGTCTTATTTTCCAGGAAGTGAGGGTAGGGGAAGGAGAACAGGATAGTAAGATTATGATAATTTATACCTTTTCACATATTTTATCCAGGCTCTTAAAAGTTGAAATCTCCTTTCGACTCAAAGGCATTGACCTACAAACGATTCATTACCGCGAGTTACCAGACTGCTACGTCTTTCAGAATACGGCAAGTGTCTTTAATTTTACCAAGCCACTTTCTCTTATTTCTCCCTACGCTTTTTGTGGATGCAGAGTATAAAACACCCTGGGGTATCCGTGAATTAGATGCAGTTGTGTTTCAAACAGATCTGATGGTATGTTTTGGTATTGTTGATCCAGAGACCGTTACTTCTGAAGATGAAGCAAAACCTTTTCAACTTTTAAAAACTAGATTTCTAGGTTGAAAGAAGAATTTAAAAAATCGGCTTTGACCTCCTACTCTTCTAATATGTTAAAAAAAAAAAGTTCATGACAAGAATTTTAAGTTTCTATAGCAGCGGTTCTCAACCTGTGGGTCACGACCCCTCTGTAACAATGAAAATACATCGTGGCATTAGGAAGGTTGAGAACCACTGGTCTACAGTGTTACTACCAGCTTCTAAGGAAGATCTCTTTGCAAATGTTGTCCCAATGTTTTCCAACCTGCCCCCTTGATCTGAAGGCTGGTCTGCAAAGGTACAGTTGTTTTTGGGAGGGGCTCGTGTAGTAGAAGAGATTGGTCACTTTGTGGGAGAGTGAGCGGCCTTCTCGCTTTGATACACTTTCTCTCTCCTTCTGTTTGTCTTGCCTCCCCTCTGTCCTTCTTTCTGTGCTTTTTTGTTCCCTCTCTCCTTTCCTTTCCTGTTGGAAGGGCTAAGCTGGGATGCTTAGCTGGAAATCATGTACACTCCCTTTTAGCCATTCACGAGAGTGCTTCATTTCACAATACTCAATAGCTACTTAATGAGTTCCTACTGGGCACCAAGCATTTTGCTCTGCTGCAGAGGTGCATTGGCCTTCAGGAAGCTTACAGTCTAGTAAAGGAAACAGACGGAAAAACAAGTAGCTGAAGTACAAGTAACTACAGCTTGTGGTACACGATAAGGAGGAGTGTCTCCAGATGAGATTAGCAGAGATAATCCTCCCTGGGGTGGGTGGGCCAGAAGAGCACTGGGAACATCCGGAGGGATGAGGAGAGACGCCAGAGAAGAGCGTGGAGGAGTAGGGTCTTCCAGGATGAAGTCATCGATGACTTTGTCACAATACGGTCAACAGCATGGGTCAAAAAATAATGGCCCTTCATTTTTGTTTTGCTCTTTGGACTTTTATCTGCTTAAGGTTCCCAGGGCTTGAGAAAAGGCTCTTTTGGGGAAAATGGAGACCTTGAGTGTCAGTAGAGGTTTAGTCAAAGTTTACAGGTATAAAAATGAGGGTGGTGTGGTTTAATTCTTTTTTTTTTTTTTTTTTGAGACAGAGTTTCAAGCTGTTGCCCTGGGTAGAGTGGTGTGGCGTCACAGCTCACAGCAACCTCAAACTCCTGGGCTTAAACGATTCTTGGTTTAATTCTTGAACCTAGGGTCTGGTAGGGATGTTCTTAGAATACACAGAACTTTGGCTCATGTTGAGAGACCTGCAGATGCGTGGGGGTTTGATCACCTGCCCATTCAGCTCTCCAGCTTTTTACCTGTGAACTTTTTGGATTTCCTAATATAGTCACCATAATGAATACTTGGCATATACCACTTGTAAACTTTAAATGATTGACTTAAATTCCATAATGTGGAAGGTTGAGGGCATTTAGACATCCTGAATTCACTTTGCAGCCTTGGTTAAGGAATAATCTTAAGGAGCAAGTAAGTTTCCTTGATTAGGGAATAGCTTAATTTATAGTTCTTAAAGCAAACAGAAAAATAATTGTCAGCCTAGTAAAAACCTAGAATTTCATACCTAAAGGACTAAATTGAAGGAAATGCTATTCAATTTCATCCAGCATAATAAGTAAGATCTTTGTGTTCTCTTGTCAAAGATTGGTGAATTCCTTTTTCTTTTTTTGTTCCCAGAACTGGTTGGTTGTTTTGCTCTATGATTTCTCTGAACAAGGGATCTGAAATCCTGGATTTGATGGGCTTCATGTATTTCCCCCTTTCGGTTATATTTTTTCATTTATAACAGAAACTTTATGTCCTGTGATGTCCTGTGATGAGGACATTTTCATCAGTATAATTTTCCTTGTTGTTCTAATTTATATCTTTATTTCTTGTGTGTTCCATAGCCACTAATTGGCTGTTTGTTTTTTTTTGACAATTTTTTTTTGAAGGAATTTATGCATTTATTTTCTAGTTTTTGGCCAGGGCTGGGTTTAAACCTGCCACCTCCGGTATATTGGGCTGGTGCCCTACTCCTTGAACCACAGGCGCCACCCTTTTTGACAATTTTGACTTTAGACCTTCATACTAGAGGAGTGAAAGATTTATGTAGCACTGGGGTACTCTGAGTTTGATTAAAATTTACCTCTACTGGTGAGTTATATACTTTCCTGTGTTTTCCTGATAATAGTGTTTGTCCTTTCATTTCTAGTTGTAGTACCCCTTAAGCATTTCTTGTAAGACTGGTCTAGTGGTGATGAGCTTTGTTTATCTGAAAGGCCTTTATTTCTCCTTTATTTCTGAAGAATGGCTTTCCTGGATAGATTTAATATTTTTACATGACAGTTTTTCTATTTTAGCACTTTGAATATATCATCCCACTCTCTCCTGGCCTGCAAGATTTCTACTAAGCAATCTGCTGACAGTCTAATGGAGATTCCCTTGTATGTGACTTGATGCTTTTTTATAGCAGCTTTCAGAATTCTATGTCTTGACTTCTGACAATTTGATTATAACTTTCCTCAAGGAAGATGTTTTGGGGTTGACTTTATTTATTTATTGCAGTTTTTGGCTGGGGGTGGGTTTGAACCTGCCACCTCTGGCATACGGGGCCAGCACCCTACTCCTTTGAGCCACAGGTGCTGCTCTTTGGGTTGAATTTAACTGAAGTCTTTGTGCTTCCTGCATCTGGATGTCTATGTCTCTCCTAATTCTTGCGAAGTTTTTAGTTACTTGGTTAAAAAGGTTTTCTGTGCCTTTCTTCATCTCTTGTTCCTCTGCAACTCCTATAATGCAAACATTTGTTCACTTAATGGTGTCCCCTAAGCCTCACTGGGCTTCTTCATTCTTTTTTAGTCTTATTTCCTATTTTTCCTCTGATTAGGTTATTTCCAAATACCTATCTTCAAATTTAGAAATTATTTCTTTCACTTGATATAGTCTACTATTAAAACTCTCAGTAGTATTTTTTATTTTATTCCTTGCATTCTTTAGCTCCAAGTTTTCTGTTTGGATCTTTTTTTTTTTTTAATCCTTTATTTATTTATTTGCAGTTTTTGGCCAGGGCTGGGTTTGAACCCACCACCTCCAGTGGGGCTGGCGCCCTACTCCTTTAAGCCATAGGTACTGCCCTGTTTGGATCTTTTTTTATGCTATCTATCTCTTTGTTGAATTTCGCATTCAGATCATAAATTGTTTTCTTGATTTCACTGAATCATTTGTATTTTCTTGTATCTTGCTAAGTTTTCTTTAGATCATTGTTTTGAATTTCTTTTCAGGCATTTTGTAAATACCCTTTTCTTTGGATTCCGTTACTTGAAAATTACTGTGTTCCTACTGGGGGTGTCATGTTTACTTGTTTCTTCATGTTTCTTATGTCCCTATAGTGATCTCTATGTATTTTGTGGAACAGTTGCTTTTTCCAAATTTTATGGAGTATCTTTCTTAGAAAGGGAGTTTCTCCTTTAGATGGGTTCTAGGGTGTCCGTTGCATATAGTGCCTTGGCTTTGCTTCTGGGTGGTCTCTATTAAGTCTCTTCAGATATAATCCTTGTCAGCAACATCCATGATTGCCTTCATGGCCAAGATTGCAGGAGTTTGTGCCAGCAGTGGCATGGTTTTGCTAGAGGTGGGTGAGGCTCTTTGAGCTGTAGGCACTGGGCATTGCAGGCACGCAGCCACCTGACTGGCTGAGTATGTGTGTGGGGTCTGAGGAGGACTTTCCTTTAGCAAAGACTGCTGCCTTCTGTGATGGTAATACCATCAGTGGGGGGTCTCCAGCTTAACTTTTTCCCATAATAATAAGTTCCCATCTGAGTCTGAGATGATCCCAGTGAGGTAGACAGTGTGGCAGAGGCAAGGTACCTTGCTTCTCTCTCTATGGTATGTCCTGGGCTTCTCTGCTCCCCCAGCATTCCTCACTCTCCTGATGCTCTCCAGCATACTTCCTCAGTCATTCCAGTCAAAATATAGTTCTTGGCTGGGCAGGGTGGCTCAGGCCTGTAATCCTAGGACTCTGGGAGGTCGAGGTGGTGGATTGCCTGAGCTCAGGAGTTCAAGACCAGCCTGAGTAAGAGAGAGACCTGGTCTCTAAAAATAGCCAGGAGTCCTGGCAGGCACCTATAGTCCCAGCTACTTGGGAGGCTGAGACAAGAGAAACTCCCGAGCCCAAGAGTCTGAGTGTGCTATGAGCTATGATGTTATGGCACTCTACTGAGGGTGACAAAGTAAGATTCTAAAATATAGAAATGTAGCTGTTTACTTATTGTTTGGGCCCCTTTCTTTGGAGAGTGGGTGAGCACCAGCCAACTCTAGTTGACCATTTTGCTGACTAGTATAATTCTCTTGCATCAGCACATTGTTTGATCCATTGTTTGGACGCCGTTGATTTCTTTCAAAGCCAAGTTGGTCAAACAAGTTATACTTTCTGCTGGGCTGTAACCTCTGTCTACATTTGTGTCTCCAGATTACCTTTGACAATAAAGCTCACAGTGGCAAAATCAAAATATATTTTGACAGCGATGCCAACATTGAAGAGTGTAAAGACTTGAACATATTCAGATCTAGTAAGTATGCTTTGTACTTACCTGTTGGGGGATTTAGGGGTGTTTAAAGGATTATTTGGATGCTAATAGCAAGAAAATTTCCAGAAAACCACATTTTTAGCCACTAAACTCTGTAGGCATATTCCAAAGCTTTGTATTTTTGTTTAACATCAAATGTTTGTTATATTCCTCTCAAGAGATGATGCATGCTTCAGTGGCTAGGAGCTCAGGCTCTGGAGCCAGACCACCTAGGTTTGGGTTCTGGGTCTGCTTTATTGGGCCTATGATCCTGAACAAATTACTTCACTTATCTGTCTCAATATCTTTCTCTGCAAAATTAGAGCAGTAACAGTACCCACAACTGTACAGATTGAGCACCCCTAATGTGAAAATGTAAAATTGGATTATTCCAGACTTTGAAGCTTTTGAGCACCAACATGATGCTCAAAAGAAGTGCTCATTGGAGCATTTCAGGTTTCAGATTTGGGGATTTGGTATATTCAACCAGTAAGTATATTGTACATATTCCAAAATCCAAAAACATCTGAAATTTGAAACACTCTGGCCTGAGTATTTTGGAACTTATCTTTCCAGGATGTTGAGTATTGAATGAGTTGGTATGTAAAGCAAAACGCTGGGAACAAGAGTTGGTGCAGAGCATACAAATCACAAGGCATCATGGAAAAGAAAGAAAAATTATTGAGGGAGACTGACATGCTTATAAAATCTCTAACTTTTATGGATAGAAATAAGTGGTGCATGAGGAGAAATAAAGCAAAAGTTAAATTTGACTTGGGTGGAGTGAGAAATAAGATCGAAAAATGGTTCTTGGATAAGGTTTGCTTTGACCTGAGCCTTGGACACTGGAAAAGAATCAAGACCTAGGGCGGCGCCTGTGGCTCACAGGAGTAAGGCACCGGCCCCATATGCCAGAGGTGCTGGGTTCAAGCCCAACCCAGGTAAAAAACTGCCAAAAAAAAAAAAGAATCAAGGCCTGGAGACCCAACAAACTGGGTCATTCACTCAGTCATTACTGGGCAAATGCCTCTTAATACAGGTTTAAAATGGGCTACCTAAGAACCTATTCTGTTTGCTTGGCAAGGGGTTGGGATGTTGATGGTGGGTGGTCAGTAGTTTTTAATTTGCAAGTTTTGTTTAAGCGAATTGCCCTGTGACTAGATTATCAGAACAAAATAAATTGCAAAATACCTGTGCTTCCTATTGTAGATTTGTTTTAAAATATAATTGATTTGTGGCCTGCAGCTTTTCAGTTGTATCATACATCCTGATGATTTCAAAGTTTTGATTTCAGTTGTTGCACTAACTGACTTCAGCCTCTGATCAGAATGTACTGTTTTGGTTTTTGTTTAAAAAGTGGTTACTATTCCCCAGCAGACACCACTCTCCTCACAGATAACCAGAGATTAGCTGCTGTGTTCCAAGTCCAAATGCAGGGTGCAATTTTCATGGAAAAAAGCTAACCTTTGTCACATATGTGATTTGGAGTGATCATTAGGAAGATCAAAATGACAGAATGAGTCAGTGGAATGTGTTGCCAGAACAGCGTTTCCTTCCTCCCCACAGGGTCCCCCATACAATACTGGGGTCCTCTCATCTCCCCTCACCCCACCCCTGCCCCTGCCCTGCTTGCCTCAGAAGAGAGGCTCCCTAGCACCCTCCTGTGGCCAACTGAGAGAAACACGCGCCTCTCAGGCGTTTGAGTAACAGCGCTAACGTTTACCTATGCTTCTGGAACTGTCCTAGAAACCAGCTATCACCAGGAGCGTACGCATTTAAAATAAAATGATGTGCCATGAAAGCCCTATGAAAAAATGGATTTCCCCCATCATATAAAGCTGTCTGATGGATCCAGGTTGTCTCGGCTTTGAGGAGAGTGGGACAAAGGCAAGGTCGCCATCTGGTGGGATTCTTTGCTTATTTCCAAAAAATCCTCAGGTCCTTTCCCGTTCATACACTTACGCCTGGGCTCCCTCTACTTCTTGTTATGTCCATGTTACTACATTATCTCAAGGGTGAATAAGAAGGCATATGTCCATCTTCACATATAAACCTCAGGTTGCCTTGTGTGACTCTGATTCCCATCTCTAAATGTGCCACGAATCTTCATGTAACTTGATTTTATAAATAAAGCCATTTGGAGATGAAGGGCTAGGGGAGACTTAGTGAGCAGGATTCCCCAGTGATGGGTGATATAAACAGTATTAAGGGGAAATATGTTTCAATAGTTTCAGGAAACACTGGTCCCAAAGGCAGGCTAGTGGCCGTGTGGAAGGACTTTATAGGCCTCTGAAGGGCTGAGTGTTTCGGGGACTTCCCTAACCAGGTCGGCAGGGGCATCTTTCTAGACTCAAGTTTTTTAAACTCAGGTTTGGGAAATGTTCCAGTGGGATGACATTGTTTCAATGAGAAATCAATTAGGATGCTTATAATATATATTATGTTTTACATATATAAATATATTATGTTATATATATATGTTATGTATATATGTGTGTATATATATACATATATATATGTGTATGTATATATACATACATATATATATACATATATATATATATATATATTTAACATACCAAACTAGTCTTCTCAATAATTCAAAGAAAAACAGAATGCTACAGTGGATTCTGTTGGGAAGGATGGCTTGTTTTTCTGGATTTGTTTTCCCCTCTGTAAATATGGCGTGATACAAGCAATACCACATATTAGAGATTTTTGTTCTAGTTCTATGTCAGAAAGGAAGGCACCAGATACTATCCTTGTATTTCACAGGATTTTCAGTTCCACTTCAGTTTCTTCTCCATTCTATGGGTCCAAGAAAAAAGAAAAAGGTCTTCCGATAGAGCTAAGTTGTCTTCTTAGCTCCACATGAGGTGATATCTCAAGTTAACTTAAATTTCTTGAGTATACAATGGCTAATGGGAGATGTAAGCACCACGTGACGGACGCCATCCTAACCAGCACTTTGTGTGGACTGTGCCACCTGGTTCCCCCGACAGCCCATGAAGCAGATCCCCTGCCCCCCCCTCACCATTTTGTAGGGGCACCTGAAGCTTAGTAAGGTTAAGTCATTTGCTTGGGGAATTACATACCCCCTGGCTCTCTAGCTGTGCATCCCCACAGCATGAGCTGCTTTGCCCACAGACACTCGTGCCAATATCAGCCACGCCTTTGCATTATTAAACGAGAGGACACACCTCTCTGCAAAGGCGTCGCGGTAGACCCCCCTCTGACAGTGTCTGTCCTGTGTCCCTCTCCTCTGGCCTTTTCTCTCCGTTACTGAGCTCATCTCCTTTTCCAGTTCTCAAACACTGCCCCCCTCTGCCTCCCCTCCACTCTCTTTCCCACTCTGCTGGTCTCTCTGCGGCTCCCTGAGAGCTGTCCACTCCCCAAGCTTCAGCTGCCACCCAATCGTCCTCTCTTTTCATGAATGTCCAGACTGAACTCAGTTTCCCCAAGACAAAACCCGGAGCCATTCCTGGTTGTCCTTCTTCCTTATTCCCCAGGTCCAGCGACCCCGGGGCCAGACCAGGTTGCATCTCCGGCGGCTCTGCCCCTTCTCTCTCCCCTCTGCCCGGCTTATCTCAGAGTTTCTTAAGTTTCTACTTAAATCACTAGTCTGTCCCCTGATCATCTCCGTAATCTTCGTTTATTCATTAGCACGCTGAAGCATCTTGCTGAGCACAGGCGCAGTTTTGTTTAACACCATCTTTGTTCTTTTTCTGTCTCTTATTAACAGAACACCTGAAACTGGCTAATTTATTTAAAAAATTTATTTCTTACATTTCTGGAGACTGTAAGAGGTCCAGAGCTGAGGGACCACATCTGATGAGGGCCTTGTTGATGGTGGGGACTCTCTGCAGCGTCCTGAGGCAGCACAGGACATCCCACGGCGAGGGGGCTGGGTGTGCTGGCTCAGCTCTTTCTTCCTCTTCTCCTGAAGCCAGAGTGCCATGCCCACCATGCCCACCATGACCTGTTAATCCTCAAGTGGATGAATCCATTTGTGGGGAACGAGGCCTTATGACCCTGTTACCAGTCAAGGGCTATGCTTCTTAAGACTGCCACACCACACATTAAATTGCAACAGGAGTTTTGGAGGGGCCAAATGTGCAAACCACAGCAATTGCTCATGGGCCCTGCCTCACAGAGCCCATCATTTGGTGGGGAAGATGAACACTGAATGATAAAATAGTAACCACTAAGTGTTTGCTGTCATTATTTCCTTAGGGCTGTTCAAAGGCTTTTCATATATGAACTTGTATAATCCTCCCTACAACAGCCCCATGATGTATTCTACCCACTTTTCAGATGAGGAAACTGAGACACGGGGATTCACCCTCTTCCCCTTCTGCAGCTTGTGAGGGCAGAACTGAGATTTAGAGCCAGGACATCAGACTCCTTTCCCGTGTCACTCTGCCCCTGCTCCATGCTGTTCTGTCTTTGGAGACACAAGTTCAGCCCAGGGGAGTGAAGGAGCACGCCCGTGTGCAGGCACAGAGAGGGCTATGAAAGGATCGGAGGGAGCCAAGATGAGAACTTAGGGAACTCCACTGTGAGGTGGGGGATTTTAAATCTGAAACCTGAAGCTGAATCTGAATAATCTGAGCATGCATGGGGGGGGGCGAGGTGTGCAGACAGAGGGAACAGCCTGTGCACAGTCCTGGGGGGAGAGCGGGGAGAGAAGGTGGGAGCCAGGCAGGAGGGAGCGAGAGTGGAACTGGGAGGCCACTGGGAGGTCTGAGAGCAGCCAAGGCTACAGCTTCATCTCCCTCCGGTACACAATCCCTCCTACCTGGTATGCCAAACCCCAATCTCATTCCCAGGTTCCTACTTACTTCCATTCCAAACAGGTGTTTCTCCACATGCAGAGAAAGCTTCTCGAGTTGGCACTCTGCTGGAAAAGTGCTCAGTGAGGGTGAGAAGCAGAAATGGCGTTTTAATTGTTTGCTCTATCACTGATGTTGAACTTGATGTCTGCGCTGTCACGTGAAAGAACTCGAGTATGTCAGCCGTTTTGCCTTCTCTGAATGGAGCCCCAGTGGATCACCTTCTGTTGAATTCTATTCTATGATAAATATTTATAAACACATTTATGCATTTATTAGCAGCTCGTGTTTTTCTATGTATAAAGGTTCACCTCAGGGAATGTTTTAGTCCATTTACGGACTTGCATGAATGTAGTGGGATTTGTTTCTGAAATTTACCATTTTGTTTTAACGATAGATAAAAAGCATTTATCGTTTGTACTTTTTTTCGTACTGCCGTTTTCTTTGGAAATTTTTCCTGGGTAAGGTGTGTTTTAACATTCGGATTCTGCTTTTATTCCTCAGCTCAGAAAAATACACAGTATGTCCTGGTGTTCGATACATTTGTCATCGTGATTTGTTTGGCGTCTCTTACCCTGTGCACGAGATCCATTGTTCTTGCTCTGAGGTTACGAAAGGTAAGTGCGTGTCCGTGTTTTCTCCCTGCCCTCTGGGCCTGCTCCCTGTTCGCCCAAACAGTGGACAACTGAGGTTGTACCATCTGCCCTTTCTGGAGCCCTGTGTTTAAATTAGATTCCTTTGAGTGATTGACCCGGTGAGGCACTGATCAGCCTGGGGGGTAGAAGTAAGGGCCCAAGTATGTCAGGTGGGATCAGATAATTATCCTGCTGAAAGCTGAGCTGATCAGTACAGGTGCGCAGTGGCACCCTCCTTTCCAGAATAAACGAGGCCCTTTTAACGCAGGAGTGAGCTTAAGAACAGAGTGATAGCATGTGTGGGTTTCATCTTTTGTCTTCAAATCAGAGTTCGTTTTGACAGGGAGGCTTGGCAAATGGGTTATAATGAAGCATAAAATACTTTCTTTTACCTTTTAAAATGGTTTAAAAACTCTTCTGCGAGTTTCATTTTACCTTTCTATCTTCCCAGTTCTTTTGGGTAGAGATTCCAGCTCCCCTAAATCTTACTGTGGTTGGTGGTGTGTGTAACACACATATGGGGGTCAGGGTAAGTAGAAAGACAGGGGAATGCCCTCTGTGGGGCAAGGAAGTAGTCCACATCCGGTTTTCCTTAATCTTGACCTTTGTCAGTTTACCTTGTAAATATCCACTTCTCTTCCCTGTTCCCGAATGCCCTTGAATCCAAGGTTAATGTCCTGTGCCCGCCAAAGTGAGGCAACACACTGGAGCCACCTGCCTGGATGCCGGTCCTGATTTAGCCTCCCTGTACCTCAGTTCCCTCACCCAAAGGGTAGGGCTGATAGTGCCCGGTTCACTGGGTTATTGTTGGAATGAATGAGTGGATAAGATGTAAAGTACTTGGAATGTACCCTATGTTAGCTGTGATGACAAGTCTGTTGGCATTAGGGCTTACTACGTAATATTTGAGTTAATGTAGCAGGCAGTGGAATGCTTCCTGTCAGTGGGGGGATTCTGGGGAAGCGTGTGCCACTCTCCACCCTGGAAGTGGCTCTCTCCAGTTGGAACAGGCAATGTCCTGTCACCAGAGGGCGCTGCTTTGCTCTGGCCTTTTCCTTTCTGGGGGCAGTGTGGTTTGTAAGAAATGCCTTTTAAAATGTTTTCCATAGAGATTTCTCAATTTCTTCCTGGAGAAGTACAAGCGACGGGCCTGTGACGCTGACCAGTGGGAGTTCATCAATGGCTGGTATGTCCTGGTGATCATCAGCGACCTAATGACAATAATCGGATCCGTATTAAAAATGGAAATCAAAGCCAAGGTAAGGAGCAGCCCATTTAATGCCTCTGTCCTTTACGTTCTTCCGGACGACCTTGGGCATTTTCAGACATAAGATCCTATGGAGACTAGCTTGATTCTCGTGTTTTCTCTTTCTTACTCCCGTGTGAGTGAGGCCTCTTCTGGCTGGAGTAATCGTAAAGGGAAAAGAAGGAAGCTGACGTACTTTGGGATGTGACATTCCTGTGAAAGCCTCCAGGAAATGTGGAAACACCTTCAGGATAGTAATAGAGTTTGGAAAGACTGGTTATTTGGGCTTCATCTTTTTTCTTTTTAAGTTGCAAAAGGAGATGCTTACTTAGAGACCAGTTGCTTCCCCTGGTCCTGCAAGTCCAGAGGCTGTGGGGAGGGTCCTGACTGTCAGGTGCTGAGGGATGGGGCAGGAATTCGGGATCCTCCAATGCCCGATGCTTTATATAGACCAATTGATTTAATCTCACAGCTAAGCCGTGACTCTCCCTTCACCCCCACTGTGCTGTGGTCGGCATGTTCACCGCCTTTACCTCCCAACTGCAGTGCCTCCCCGCCCCCGACCACCTCTGCCTTCCGTCAGGCCATCTTCTCTCTGGCTGGGACTGTTCCCGCGGCCTCCTCCTGTGCACCCACACTGCTGTCAGAGGACTTTTTCTGGAAGTGTCCATCTTGCTGTTACAACCCTTCCTGCCTCCTGAGGCCTGCTTTGGGGGTCAGCGGCCTCCCCTCAGCGTGGCCTCCAGGGTCCTTGCCCTGCCTCTGCTCCTGCCCCAGCGCCCTGAAGACTTCTCACTGTTCTCAGCATGTGCCTGCCTTAGCCTTTGTCCACGTGTCTGTGGTGTCCCCTAGCCTGTCCTGCAGGCCCAGGACCATGCTAGGGTCACATTTGTGGGCATCCCTCTGTGAGAGGCTAGGCATGGGTCTTCCATTGTACTTAGTTTGTTATATTAGGATCATGCTGAAGCATTCTTTCAAAAGCAGCTGAAATGGATGTCTATAAACACAGCACTTGGGAGGCCGAGGTAGGTGGATTGCCTGAGATCACGAGTTTGACACCAGCCTGAGCCAGAGCAAGACCTTGTCTCTAAAAATAGCTGGTCATTGTGGTGGGCGCCCGTAGTCTCAGCTACTTGGGAAGTTGAAGCAAGTGGATTACTTGAACCCAGGAACTTGAGGTTGCTGTGAGCTAGGCTGATACCATGGCACTATAACCTGGTCAACAGAGGGAGACTCTGTCTCAAAAAGAAAAAAAAAAAAAATCCTAGTACTCTGGGAGGGGGAGGTGGTTGGATGGCCTGAGTTCATAGGTTCAAGACCAGCCTGAGCCAGAGCAAGACCTTGTCTCTAAAAATAGCTGGGCATAGTGGCATGCACCTGTAGTCCCAGCTACTTGGGAGGCTGAGGCAAGAGAATTGCTTGAACTGAGGAGTCTGAGGTTGCTGCGAACTATGATGCCACGGCACTCTACCAAGGGTGAAAAATTAAAACTCTGTCTCCAAAAAAAAAAGTCAAAAAATAAGAAGGAAAGTAGTCAAAAATTCTTCCTACCTTTTTTCTCCAGCCATCCAGTTACTTCATAGGTGGTCAATGATAGTACTTTTGTACATCCTTCCAGAGATATTTTTTGGATATGAGAGCAAATAAGTATTTGTGTAATTGGTTCGGTGCCCATGGCTCAAGTAGCTAAGGTGCCAGCCACATACACCTAAGCTGAGGGGTTCGAATCCAGCCTGAGCCCGCCAAACAACAATGACGGCTGCAACCAAAAAATAGCCGGGCGTTGTGGCCATCGCCTGTAGTTCCAGCTACTTGGGAGGCAGAGGCAGGAGACTCGCTTGAGCCCAGGAGTTGGAGGCTGCTGTGAGCTGTGATGCCACGGCACTCACCCAGGGGGACAGCTTGAGGCTCTGTCTCAAAAAAAAAAAAAAAATTTGTGTAATTACATAACATGGACACATGCGTGCAAGCACACAGACAGACACACACCCATCTCCTCTGTCCTACCTACCCTTTTTATATGTGTGGCAATATTTTGAACACATTATTTTATAGTTTGCCTTTATCATTTATCTTAAAGACCTTCCATATCAGTACATAAAAAAATGACTTATTTCTTCTTACAGCTGCATAATTTACTTGACAAGTCTCCCTCTTGATAGTCATTTAGGTTAGATTATTTTCAGCTGAGAAGTTTTCTTCATTCTGACTTAATGTGAAATATCTTTCCCAGATCTCATTTTAACTTTTCATATCAGTCCACACAAGTTGATATGTAGTTGAAGCAATATTTTGTATGACAGGGAAAGGAAGATATCAAGTGATAATTGAACCTCTCAGTTCTCAGATGGAAAGTTGTGTATAGACAGTTGTTGAATTTCAGAGCTAGGATGAGAACTAAGGCTGAGATTCCTGGCTGTTGATTTTGTTAAGATTCTGATGAAAGCTAAGGATTCTCTCCTTAGAAAAAGGTACTTATAAAATTTTACATATACATTTTGGGGTTCCTTCTATGGGTTCTAGATTAAGAATATATAATCTAGGGTGGCGCCTGTGGCTCAGTGGGTAGGGCACCATTCCCATATACCCAGGGTGGCGGGTTCAGTTTGTAGGTTAGGTGGTAACCTGAGAGAAAAATGATGAACATTTGTTTGAAGATGGACTGTTTTAATAAAAAAAAATGACAAATTTGTTTGAAGGATGGACTATTTTAATAACAAAATAGTGTTATTAGAATTTCTTTCTTTCTTTTTTTTTTGTGTGTGTGTGAGACAGAGTCTCATTTTGTTGCCCTTGGTAAAGTGCTGTGGCATTACAGCAACCTCCAACTCGTGGACTTAAGTGATTCTCTTGCCTCAGCCTCCCAAGTAGTTGGGACTATAGGCGTCTGCCACAACGCCCAGCTATTTTTTGATTGTAGTTGTCATTGTTGTTTGGAAGGCCCGGGCTGGATTCAAACCCGCCAGCTCCGGTATATGTGACTGGCGCTCTAGCCACTGATCTACAGGTGCCGAGCCATTAGGATTTCTTATACAAAACTTTAATTTATTTTCTTTCTCTTTATATTTGTTTTCTGTTTAGCCCAAGAAGAAGAAGACAAAAGTGGAAGTGAGATCCATTAATTTGGGGACAGATTATGAATATGGTGTTTTAAACATTCACCTGACTGCATATGACATGACCCTGGCAGAGAGTTATGCCCAATATGTTCACAATCTCT
>CAUYQV010042256.1:0-22227 GCA_963574575.1 Galagoides demidoff
AATTTTGCCTCAAAGTCTTTATCTGCAGACATGATACATTGCTATTGACAGAATAGTAAACTTCTCAGGCAAGAGGATCTAGATTTACATTTTTTTTTCATTAAATCATTTAGCTGTGTACATTAATGCAATCATGGGGTACAATGTGCTGGTTTTATATACAATTTGAAGTATTTTCATCCAACTTGTTAACATAGCCTTCCTGGCATTTTCTTAGTTATTGTGTTAAGACATTTATATTCAAAAAAAAAAAAAAGACATTTATATTCTACACTTAGTAAGTTTCACATGTACCCTTGTAAGATGCACCGTAGGTGTGGTCCTGCCAATTACCCTTCCTCCAGCCATCCTCCCCCCTCCTCTCCCTTCCCCTCCCTCTCTCTCTTCCCTTTCTTCTTGGGCTATTACTTTAAAGTTACTAAATTCTAGTATTTGAGGAAATAATGAAAAAGTCACCTTTTTTTCTTTTTAAGTTGTAGGAGTTCAAGTGCAGAAATGAGCAGATGAGTGAAGACTCATCAACTGTACCCTGGAATATAAACAGTGAGTTACTCACAGCTGCACACATGGATTTAAACAGTAATGCATGCTACGTGGGCACCCGCTGATGGTTCTAGCTATAAAATGATTATTATAATTATTACTGTAATAACATATATTACATATCATTATTAATAATAATTATAATTATATGTAATTATAATTGTCCAGGGATCATTATAACACAAAGTGATACAGTAAAAGACAGATCTACTGTAGTTTCTAAAAGCCTCAATTAGTTAGCAAACACAATTATAGACCCTCAGAATATTATCGGACCAAAGTATTTATTTTGTTCTGAGAGTGAAAGCCTTTGGTTACAATTCTTGTAACAAAATGGAGGCTTCAAACTATAGATATAAATACTACAACCTAATTTAATAAAGAGAGGAAATATTTTTATAAAGCAATATTTTAACTTGCTCATGAGCACTCTTTGGAGAGGAATGTAAAATAAATCATTACTTTCATTGTTCCACAAATAGTTAAAAAAAAAATGAAGCTGTTGATGCTAAAGTAGGTACTGTGTAATTCTTTTTTTTTTTCAGTTTTTGGCCAGGGCTGGGTTTGAACCTGCAACCTCCAGTATATGGGGCCAGTTCCCTACTCCTTTGAGCCATGGGCACCACGTGTAAGTCACATTCTTTGTGTGGTCAGGGATCACCATAGTGTGCCTGGGATTTTAACATTTCAGAACCACTTTCAGGTGTTGCTAAATGGTATAATGTTCTAAAATGAGCATTGCAATTGGAAAGATACATCAAAGGTGATTTGTGTGTCTGTGTTTGTGGGGGTTGGTCTCAATAGTGGAAAGCTATTTTAAGACATTTTAGAACTTAACACCACTTAGTAGCAGTGTCTTTTAAAAAGGTATGGAAAATAGTCATGAATATGTGTAGGATTGAATACAAAATTGTAATCCCTGGCTGAATAATTGTAATATGAGAGTAGAAACAAGTGAAAAGATTGACATGGTGATGCAAAACTTTAATCAGAAAATCTCCACACCCTATGGAAATTATGTTCTATGTCCGTAGTCTGAGGAATTGCTAGCAGATTCCATTCAAGTTCATAAACCGTAGCATGCTCAAGAAGAAACAGAAAGGAAACAACCACAAGATTGCACCAGATTGGGAGGACTTGCAAAACGTCATCTGGATGTGATTCATTTCTCACCATATTTTCAGCTGCACTAATTTCAGACTTTGAGGATGTGGTTATGTCACTTGTGATGAAACAGACCTGCCTGCTCCCAGCGCCATTGAACTGTATGACCTCAGGGCATGAGAACCAGGCTAGATTTCTAGAGCCTGCATTGTAAAGATGAAATAAGGGAAAAGAATTAGATAGGAGAGAAAACACACCCACCCTCCCTTTCCTCTCTTTCAGAAGAGTTCAGACTCCACAGTTGTTTGAGAATAAATTAGGAACAGAGATCATTTTAAAAGTTTCCTATTGATAATAATTGGGGACCTATTATTTATGGAAGCATGAACATGCCTGCAGATTGCCAACCCTAAGAAAACAGATAAATTTTTAAACTATTTGGGTCTTTGAATTTCCAGCAACTGGAATGTTTATAATAACATAACTTGTATAGTGTTAATTTGGCCTGCCTTGCTTAGCAGACCTTAACCACTTCAATATTAAATTCAATGCTTCTAAAATTCAGATGTTTCAAATATATCTGAACATATTGTTTGTTATTGTCACTTTATGGTGCTATCAAAAAACACATTCTCATATCTATCCAACTATATTTTTTCCTTTTTAAAAAATATTTCAGGTTATTGTGAGGGTACAGGCAACCACATCACAATTTTTGAATTTGATGGTAGAGTCCCTGTTATAGATGTGTCCTATACCCAAAATGTGTGCTGTACACCCCTACCTGGTGCCCTTTAAGAGGGAGCACACCAATTCCTCCTCATCCTCCCTTCCTCGTTCCCTCTCCTCCCATTTTGAATAGAATTAACTTTTACTCCTATGTGGGCATGTGTTACATCATTTACTGGCTTCATAATAAAATTGAGTAGATTAGTTGCTTGCTTATCCATTACTGTGCTACTTTACTAAGAAGAATGTGTTTCAACTCCATCCAGGTTAATACAAAAGAGGTAAAGTCTCCATCTTTTCTTATGGCTGCCCATTACCCCATGGTATATATATACTATAGCTTGTGAATTCATTCCTGAGTTGATGGGCATTTATGTTGTTTTCACATCTTGGTGATTGTAAATTGAGCTGCAATAAACATTCTAGTGCAAATGTCTTTATGATAAAATGATTTTTTTTTCTTCTGGGTAGATGTCTAGTAGTGAGATTGCAGGGTCAAGTGGGAGGTTTAGTTTTCGTTCTTTGAGGATTCTCCATACTTCTTTACAAAGAGGCTGTGTTAGTTTACAGTCCACCAACAGTGTGAAAGTATTCCCCTCTCTCCACATCTGCACCAGCATCAGCAACTCTGGGACTTTGTAATGTAGACTATTCTTACTGGGTTAAGTGATATCTCAGTGTGGTTTTGATTTGCCTTTTTCTGATGATTAGGAATGAAGAGCATTTTTTCACATTAGCCATTCATCTGTCATCCTCAGAGAAGGTTCTGTTCATGTCTCTTGCCCAGTGATAGATGGGATTATTTTCTCTTATTTAGTTGATTAATTTGAGTTCTTTGTAGATTCTAGTTATCAACCCTTTGTCAGATTCATAACATCAAATATCTTTACCCATTCTGAAGGTCAACTATTTGTTGTGTCTTTAGCTGTGCAGAAGCTTTTCAATTTCATTAAGTCTCATTTGCGTATTTTTGTTGTCATTGCAATTGTTGTTGATGTCTTCTTCATAAAATTTTTCCCCAGGCCAAGAACCTCAAGAGTCTTTCCTGCACTTTCTTCTAGGATTTTTATTATTTTGTGTCTTAGATTTAAATCTTCTATCCATCTTGAGTCAATTTTTGTAAGTGGTGAAAAGTGTGCATACAATTTCAGTCTTTTACATGTGGTTATCCACTTCTCCCAGCACCATTTGTTGAATTTTTGTTTCGTTTATCAAAGATCAGTTGGCTATAAGTGACTGGTTTCATCTCATTAACCATTTCCCCTTTATCCCCCCCCTTGGAATGTCTTAACACAAATGATAAATGCTGGAAGTAGTGGATACCCCAATCACCCTGATTTGATCAATATACATTGTATGCCTATATCAAAAAATCACATGTATCCTATAGATATATACAACTATAATGTATCCATAGTAATTCAAAGTGAAAAATAATTGAGATATTTCAGATATTCTCAGCATTCTACAACATTGATGATATAACACCAAACATACTTGGGAAAAGAATTATCTCATGTCAAATATATAATTCTCCTGGAAGAAGGTTTTCTCCATGGCAAGATGTTACGAGCTACATTTTCCCAGAGTAATACTTAGGTTTATCTGCCACTTAAAGCCGTGAATCAATGATAGCTTGGCAGGAGACAAAACCTTGTGCAATTTAATGCTTCTGTGATCCTAACATTTCAGGGTAACATTAGACAGCTGTTGCCAATGTTCTGTTAAACTTTTCTAGAAGCTCTTACCTCATCCTTATTAGTGAGGTCCAGCACTGGAAATGGATGCCCAGGTGACAATCCAGGCCAGGCTCTGCTGTATACAGATGCTCCTAGACTTACACTAGGGTTATATCCTAATAAAGTCATTACAAATTGAAAATACAGTATTCCTAGCTTACTGAAGATTGTAGCTTAAGCCCAGTCTACCTGAAATGTGCTGAGAGCAATTTTATTAGCCTATGGCTGGGTAAAATAATCTAACACATAGCCTATTTTATAATAAAATGTTGAGACATGTAATTCACTAAATATTATATTCCAAATGAATAGTAGAACCATGGTAGAGGTACCCAAATACAGTCTCTGCATGCATATTGCTTTAGGGACATCATAAGGGCAAAAAATTCTAAGTTGGACCATCATAACCCAAGCACTGTCTATATTGGCTTTATACTGAAGGTCCTACAAAGACAGGGTGTCCCACCAATATGGGGGAATGGAAAATTTATCTTCTACAAAGTGTACAAAGATTCTGAAGGTGTTCAGATATGCTTACACTCTTTCCTAAAAACTATTTCTGGGAAATTGACAGGTTCAATCATCGTTTTTTGAGACAAAGACTTAAAACTTGGGCTGGAATACTGAAGATCTTGGTTCTTCGAAGTTATGTCTCTTACTGTCTGTATGACTTTAGATATGTTTCTTAAAATTCTTGATTCAGGTACACTCAGATAAGCTTATTACATCTGTGTTTCCTGCAGAGCATATGAGAATGATCATTAGAATGATTCTGTGGCACTTCCAGGGACATGGTCGTCATAAAAATAGATTGCTGTGGTCACGAGAATGGACTATCACAGTACAAAAAACAACTTAAACATCTAGATAATATGGTTAGGAGCAAGTGATTTTTGATTATTCCTAATTTAGCTGGAAAATTCAATTAACAATATAGCCTCTTGGCAATTGCTATTCCTGATACTTGCTTGTAGACATACACAAGGGCATGTACCCACTGGGTACCCATGTACCCAGTCTACATCCAAGAGAGTGCCTGAAAGCATTAGTGCCAGACACATAGCAGGATCATAAGTGTAGATTCCATCCCTTCACCTCCGTCACTGAGCTCCCCCTTGAAGAATGTGTTATATATGCAAACTGCATATTTATAAATTATTTTATTTTGAAAATAGAAATAGAAATTAGTTGCAAAGTTTCTGTACAGCTAAGGCAACTACAACCAAAGCAAACAGACAACCTATACATTGGGAAAGGATATTTGCATATTTTGGTTCAGACAAATGCTTGATAACTAGGATCTACAGAGAACTTAAAGTAATAAACATTTTAAAAAAGCCAACAATCCCTTACATCACGGGGCAAGAGAGATGACTAGAACCTTCTCTAGAGAATAGCTTATAAACATATGAAAAAATGCTCATCATCCCTAATTATTAGAGAAATGCAATTCAAAACCACCCTGAGATATCATCTAACAGCCTAAATGCTCACCAACTCAAGAACTGATTAAAAAGCTGTGGTATTTGTATACCATGGAATACCACGCAGCCACTAAAAAGACAGAGACTTCACATTCTTTGTATTAACCTGGATGGATGTGGAACACGTTATTCTTAGTAAAGCATCATAAGACTGGAGAAATAAGAATCCTATGTACTCAATTCTGATATGAAGACAATTAAGGTCCTAGTGCATAGTGGGGGTGGGGGTGGGGAGAGCTAAGAAAGGGAAGGAGGGAGGACTCGTGGGGTCAAGGGATAGGCTTCACCTTTTGGGGGCATGACACAAATATAAGCAGGTCCTTATCTAAAAAATGCAATCAGTGTAACCTGCTTCTGTGTACCCTCAATGAATTCCCAGCAATAAAAAAAATAAAAATTAGTTTTTAAGAACAGTGACCAATATGCTATTTTGCTAAAACAAAGTTTCTTTCTTCTTTTTCTGTCCATTTTCCTTTCTTCTTCTGTTTTCTACTATTTTTTTTCTTTCTCTGAGACAGAGTTTCACTGTCTTGGCCAGGCTAGAGTGCCTTGGCATCAGCCTA
The DNA here is from genome assembly GCA_963574575.1 of Galagoides demidoff. Classification (NCBI taxonomy): domain Eukaryota; kingdom Metazoa; phylum Chordata; class Mammalia; order Primates; family Galagidae; genus Galagoides; species Galagoides demidoff. The sequence goes on from CAUYQV010042256.1 coordinate 6,163, forward strand.
GCTCACCGCAAGCTCAAACTCCTGAGTTCAAATGATCCTCCTGCCTCAGTCCCCTTAGTAGCTGAGACTGCAGCTGCTCGCCACAGCACTAGGCTATTTTTTTCCTATTTTTAGTAGAGAAATGTCTTGTTCTTCCTCAGGCTGGTCTCCAACTCCTGAGCTCAAGGGATCCTCCTGCCTCGGCCACCCAGCATGCTAGGATTATAGGTGTTAGGTACAACACCCAGCAATTTTCCACTATGTCTTAGTGGATTTATTTCTTAGTGAGTTCATAGTTCCAATTAGAAGATAAGAAATCTAGCATTGGACTTCCTTGATTTCCAAGAAGATATATTCGCTATCCAAGGGTCAGTGGAGAACATTAGGACAGGTAGACACATACAGACAAATGTCCTGGATGTATTCAGCAAAACATAAAAGTAAGAGATTGTTATTTTAGCATTTATATTAGAAAAATATTTTAAATATTTAATCACAACCTAGTTTTTGAAATGAATATAGCAGAAAGAAAAATAAAACATTCTTGAGTATGTCCTTAGGTATAATAAGGACTATTTTAAGGTATAAATAGTAATTTCTTCTCTATTCTTAGTCCAATGAATGCTACAAAGGAAAGTCTCATACCATCCAATTGTTCATTTGCAATTTAGATTTATGTCAACAGAGACATTAACTTAAAACAGGGACCAGGTCCATACACTGTTGATCAAAAGAGGCTTAATGACTCAAGTCTAGAGACTCATTTTTTGATTTTTGATCCTCTTGGTATAGTGAAAAGAAAAATGTCTGAGAGGTGTACTAAACCGATGCCAACACTTTGATTGTGCCAACCAGTGCAGAGAGTTTGATTGTATTTGAAAGGAGAATATTTGAAGCAGGGGAAACTTCCTGGTTCCTAGCCAGTTTCCTCCACAAATGCAAACACACACATACACAACACACACACACACACATACACACCAGGCACCAGACTTTGGTCTTATGCACTTAAGTACAGAGAAAGACCAGTTGTTGGTAGTTCAACCAGGGAGGATTGTCTTAGAAGTTCTTTGTTTAATCTGGGCTAACTTCCTGTATCAAGAAGGACAGAATGCGTTTGCCTGTCTGTGTGTTTATCGGCAATTGTTCCCCTTGGGTGCTTTGATTTGGCACGCATTTCCCCTATCTGATGGTCTTGAACTTAAGAATGTATTACAGATGAATTCATTGTATACATTTTTTCCTTATTGTACTAATTTACAACCACAGTTCGCTATAATTAGGTACTGAATTGGAAAAGAAAACTTTCCTCTAAAGTTGAAATGTTAAGCATGTTGATATTATATGTCTAGGATTCAGTATTTTTTTATTCTGTCCAAAACATTTCTTACCTTTTACCACCATTCCCCTAGTTGATCAGGAAGTAAATGGTCAGAAAATGATCATAGCAGGCAGAGTCTATATTTCCTCCTCCAGGGACAAATTGACTGTAGTGTCTCACATGGCCACAGCACACTCATATGTACCCTCACCTAGAAGCCTAAGATTCATAACTAGATGCCAGAGAGGAATGAAAATATGATGGAAAGCAAGACAGAAGTATACCACCTAATTTGAGAGTATGATATGTGTCCATGTTGTAGACAATTACTCCAGTGGTTAGAATTGACTTCATGCATGACAATGTCATTTAGGGTAGTGGTTAGAGTTCCTAAAAGGCTTTGTAAAAGGAATTCCCAGAGAACAATTAGCCTGTAGCTTGTCTCTGCATCTAGATCTCCGTCTTCACCCGGCCATCATTTACTCTCACAAGACTGTCTCAATAAGGGCAAGACAATTGACAGCAACATTTTCATTTAGTGAAAATTTCTTGCCCTGTAAATGATTTGTCCCTCCCTTGTCGATGGTTATCAAGACAGAAAGAAGGCAAACATTTGAGTTGTGGGTAAATATAAGGATAATTTGAGCCTAATGATATTTAATGTGGATATTTCCTACCTGTAAAAGGCAGAACAGGCGTTACGTCACTGATACGTAAAATTAGAGATTTCAAAGGAAAGAAATCAAAACTTCCATTCATTTTTGCTTGTGGGCAGGCTGGACAATCGAACCTGTAGCATTTGATGATTGTTTAGACCCAGCAAGGAGAGAGGAACTGGATGCAGGTGTGTTTAAAACCAGTCCTGTAATTCTGCCCACTCCTTTCTTAACCAAAAGCTGAAAAATCCTATGCAAAACTCCTTGTTAGGGACCAACAGCTAGTGCTGCTCCCACCCTGGCCTGTCACCTGTGCCTTTCCACATCCAGCCCCTGACAAGCCACCTTTGTTTTTGAACATTCAGCAGGACCATAATTGACCTGGCTGATCTTCCACTTCTCTCTTTTTCTCCTTGAGTGCTTCAAAAGAATGATTCTTTTGTAGATGGCAAGCCAGCTGGGACTTGGCAACACCTGTCTTTATTTAACAAACTGATGCCTGGCAGTTACCTTTGTCTTTTTTTTTTTTTTCCCTTGCATGAGTGTATCTGAAAGAAGTTAATGGTGCCCAGTAGCACTATTATAATTAAAATTCTGCCAGTATTTTTATAACAAACTGTAGAATTGCAAAAACAATCTGGAAATGCTCTGTGAACAGCTTAGAATCTAGTACTAGAGACTATTACTGAGGCGCACATAGTTTTGTTCTAATTTCTGGTTATTGAGAAAATGCTGCTTATTTGTTTACTTAGGGGGAAAGAACTTGTCCTTTTTGTATCAGGTGACAATCTTATTTGCATGTGATTCGCTAACAGGGGAAATCATAACAGTCTAAGATTCTTATGGAACGTTCTGTCTGAATATTCCCAAAGGTGAATACTTGGGGACCAGGATACTAAATGTGATTTTCGTTGTCTTGGCATTGTGGTTACTGCATAAAGCTGAAACCGAATGCTTTAAAGGACCACTAATTTTAGAGAGAGTAGTTAGACATGTTTCCACTAAGAAAGGGCAAACCCATTTGACACCTTTTGCTCAATGCCCGCTTTCTGCACACATTTCCAGGTTATAGATTTATCAGAGCAAAGTTCATTTGGAAGTATTAAGTACTCTTAATAAGACGGAGTGGGCTGGCTTTTCCTTCTCCTTTCAAGGTAAATAGAGGGTCTCACTGAAACTGGTTGAAGAGAGAGCAGCTGCTTGCCAGGAGGCTCAACCAGAAGTGCTCTCTCCAGTTATCTCCCTGCCTACCGTTTACATACACAGGGCCACAGTTTGCAAGTACATGCTAGAATTTCAGGGATATAGTCAATGTCCCCAACAGTTACAGGAAAAGGCACGTTATTTTTACATCTGCCATGAAACCTATACGTAATCAGCACATGGCAGTTCCATCTGAGGGAGCTTTTCATTTATTAATGTATTTATTTAGCCTTTTTTTTAACCACTTCTGGCATGAAAAGCAAGAGTAAACACAGCCTACCATGGATAATGGGGGGCTGGGGGAAGAAGAAGGAAAGAAGAGGCCATGAGAGACACCCCCTCTCACACGTTGCCCCGTGGGCCTCTGACTCTCTGAGAAAGCTGAGGCTTAAATAGGGAAAAAGGTGAGACTTTTCACTGGACATATTGTAGAGCTGTAGGTTAAATGAATGTTGCACAGTTGCAAATTAATACAATTCTAATGTTCAAAAGTGGCAAGAGAAGGCAGGGATCTGCCGCCAAAACTATCAAGTGCAAGGGAAAAAAAATTAAAACCTCTACATATTTTCTTTAAAACCAGAGATGGAAGAACAAGTACCCATTCGATAGACTGATTCCACTAATGGGCCGTAGTAAAAATAACTTACGTAGCTTAAATATAACAGTGAACATTTACATCTTGTATCATTTTGCCAATCCGTAAACTTAAAATGATGCACATGCACACAAAAACACTTAGCTTTGCTGGATCTTCCACTTGAGATGTAAGCAGAATTTTGTTGACATCCACAAGGAAAAACGGCCACAGTCAAATCTGTCAAGAGGGATCATCTTGTAATTATCTGCTGGGATTCGTGAGTCAGGATAGCAGAGCGGAAATTCAGAATGAAGTGAGATAAATCTGAATTTCATTTTCTGCTCTGGTGTTCACTATCTGTGTGGGGGCTTCTTATTTAATTCTCTGCATTTCTAATTATTCCTTTGTAAAATTAAAAATAAATGTTGCTCAATAAACTTATTAAAAGGAAGAAATGAAGTGATGAAGTGCGTCTCTCTGGTGACGTTTTGGTAGACATTTTCTTCCTTTCTTTTGCTTTGTTTTCTTTTCTGTCTTTTCTTTATTCCTTTGTTCTTTCTGTTGGGTTTTCAGGAATTTTTTCATTCTTCTCTGTACCTGTCCTCTGACTCTTCATTGCTTATACTAACCATATGTCAGTACCTCCTGTCACCACCCAGTTATTACCTTCTTCTGAAGCAGAAAGAATCAATTTAGTCTTTAAGCCAAAGCTATTGTCTACAATTCAAGTGAGCTAGAAAGATGAGGTGCCATTTTCCTGGATCCATTCAAACGCGGCTGTGGTCTGGTGGTAATCCTACTTGGTTCCAGTGATGAAACTGCTGTCCTGGGTCCCAGGGGAAGTGACAGCATTCTTACCTCAACTATAACAAGCTTATCTTTTATTAACTTGAGAATCTTTGAAATAAAATACTTTTCTGCCAGATTGGACCCTTCCTGGCTCTTATTAAATCATTACCTGGGGACAAGAGATGGTGATGTGAACCTGGGACACTCTGTGGTGACAAGTGTCACCCTCTCCTGGATGCTGTCCACAACAGGAAGTTTGGAGGCAGTGGGACAGACACAGGCTCTAGTTTGTCTTTGCAGTTTCCAGGTAGTCTTGTGGATCTCAGTTTACTTGCCCCAGGTCTACGTTTCTTCACTGCTGATCTGGCCGACCTACAGTAAAATCAGGCCCAAACCTTGGTGAAAACAATAGCTCTGCATAAATATTTCCATCAGCTCCCACCACTGTGAAAACTCTGTTCCCTGGCTTGAATTCTGTTTCTACAGCACTTCTTTATTTATTTATTTTTATTGTTGTGGATTCATCAAGGGTACAAGAAACCAGGTTACACTGATTGCATTTGTTAGGTAAAGTCCCTCTTATAATTGTGTCTTGCCTCCAAAAGCTGTGTCCCACCCCCTCCCTCTTTCGTGTCTCTTACTGTTCTACTTCTTTGATCTAACCCTGACTAATGAATAAATTCAGTGAATATCTTTTTATATTCATTCCAAAGTATTTTCCCTTTCTCTTGTTGTGTGAATGTGACCTTGTTTTTCTTTTTGAGACAATCATGGTTTTAATTCCAACCCTGAAAACTTGCCTTTGAAACTTTTCCAATAAAGAATTCCTAGTGGAGAAATAAGGTTACAATTTTTAGCATGGAAGCATTTGTGGAATCTAGACAAGAACATGAAGTCTTGGTGTCTTGAGATCTTCCTTTGAAATTTTAACATATCTTAATTTGACACTTTAGGAGGTCTGACAATTAATTCTGTGAACTTGTTGCCATGCACTTATATTGGTTACACTATGAAAACACCTTGGTAAGGTCTCATGACCTTGGTATATCAGCATTTCAGGGTTTTTTTCATGCCAATGTGCCAGTGTCTTGCTGAGTGGCACTCATTATTGTCCTGTGTTTCTGTGTGCTGTCACAAGAATGCCAGAGCTTGAATTAGAGCAATGAACAAACATCGAATTTCTTGTTAAACTTGGCAAGAGTGGAAGTGAAATTAGGGACATGTTACTCCAAGTTCATGGGGATAATGCCATGAAGAAAACCGCAGTGTACAAATGGATTAAATGTTTTTCTGAGGGGAGAGAAAGTGTCACTGATGAAGAGAGGTCAGGGTGGCCAGTAACAAGCAGAACTGATGAAAACATTGCACAAATTCATCCAGTTCTGCATGAAAACCATCAGGTGATTATGAGAAGCATTCCAGACCAAGTAACCATCAGTAGAGAAAAAGGAAAATCTTAACTGGAAATCTTGGCATGAGAAAGGTGCCCGCATACACTGTCCCTTTAATTTGTGTTAAACATTTCCAAGGCAAAGATTGTCCTTGCAGAAAACAGGGCAACAATTGGCAGTTAAAATACTTAAAATTTCGAAAAAAGAAAAGATTGTTGTCTTTAAATCTGAGGGGCTCATGGGGAAAAGAAAATAGATCAAAGAAAAGAGGAGGGTTAAAAGATTAGACAGTCATCACTATGTCTCCAACCTGGAAGGGTTAACTTTATAAATTATGAAGAAGGTTATTGGACAAGTTGAGGGAATCACTTGAGGACAGGAGAATATTTTTTGAAGTTTTCTTATGTTCTAGAAAGAGCCAATATTAGGTTTCCTTGAGGTCAAATAACAGGCAACAAAATAATTAAGAAAACAAAGCAGTGTGGTCAGAGAGAGAGAAATCTAATTTTCACTTCCAAGCTTTAATTATTTTTTGTATATGAGGATGTGGTGTTGAGAGCTAGAAGGTCAGATACAGGACTTCTCTGCAGGTGTGTGGTGGCTTTCTACTGTGAACACTGTATACTCCATACGATGAATGGACAGGAGCAGGATGAAGAATATGTATGATAATTAGACGGCTGGTAACATCAGAGAGGCCTGATGGAAGCCAAACCAGCAGGAAGGGGCCCGGGATCCTACAGAGCTAATGGTATAAATTAGTTAATCAGAGATACCAACAACAAAAAACATAAGGATGCCCAGTGGCAAGAGTGGACCATTTCTACCTGCACAGACATCATTCATCAGGCATGCAGGAATAAGGACGAGCACGGGTGTCCCCTCCAAACCCACCAAGGCAAAGTACCTTTCTCCCAACTCTGTGGCCATCTGATAATGAATGAATATGAGGAAAACCTGAAAGACTACCCCTGTAAATTAAGGAGACAGAACTAAATATACAGTATTAAGCATTAAATATAATGCGCTTTATCCAGATGGAACTAACTTCTCTGCTATTACTTTTATTTCATGCCACCCAGAAAATGTGGTCACATAACCCTTTAGTAAAGTCAGAGAAAGGGTATTCTATATATAAATGCACAGAGTATGAATAAATGTTCAATCTACAAAATGATGACTACAAAGATAATAAATTATGTCTATTTAATGTGTTAAATATTTTTGGATGGTGTATTTAAGTTTTGTGAAAAATGCTTATATATTTTAACATCAATTACATTTTATGTGACTGTAACATCTCCAAAATTTCAGATACAGGTTCAATTGCTAAAATCAAGATGAAAATAACAGTAGACTAAAGTATAAATAGACTTCTCTTTTGGTAATCTCCTTGCAGCCATCCAGGCTTTAGCCATTCTAAAGCCAGCTGGTTTCAGGTCTGAGATTCTGTCTGATTGTTTTGTCGGGCTTAAAAGCTGGCCTCCATTAGTAGTACAAGTCCAGGTCCTACCATCAAATCTATATTTCACCCAGTGGGAAAGAAATGAGAAATGAAAACTACCTCTTTTCCCTTTAAGAGCTTGATCTAGTATTTTAAACAACTCTTCTCACATCACACTGACCAGAATTAGTCGCATATCTCATTAGCTAAAAGGGAACAGTGGAGATAAGGGTCTGTACCTTAGCAACCATGAACTTAGTAAAAATGTGAACATTTCATTGCTGAAGGAAAAAGGGGAAGAATGGAAATTGGACGATAACCAGCTGTTTCTGCTCTGCCTGCTTCTATACAAATATAACTAATATATAGTACATGCTTAAATGTAGGGGTTAAAATGTATCTGAATCAATAACACCTTCATACTGGGGTAATATGAGTGATGGCTCATACCTGTAATTTCAGCACTTTAGTAGATGGATTGCTAGAAGCCTGGAGTTCAAGACCAGCCTGGGAAAAAGGCAAGGCCCCTTCTCCATAAAAAAAATAAAAATAAAAAAAAAGACTTACCTAGGCATGATGGTAAAGTCCCTGTGGTCACTTGAGCTCAGGAGTTTAAGGCAGCAGTGAGCAATTAATGCACTACTGCTCTTCAGTCTTGGTAACAAGGCAAGACCCTGTTCCTAAATAAAACAAAATAAAATGAAAGTTATATTTCATTTGTTAATTGACCTCCCCCTCCCTAACATAATTCCTTTGAGAGAATACAATTCTGCCACCTCCCTAAGTTCAAATAAGGAATAGGTATGTGTCATAATGTGTGTGTATTACAGAAGAATAGAGTCTATTCAATTCTAGGCATTTGCAAAAATATGTGTGATATAATATTGAAAAAAGTACAAGAGGGTGGCACCTGTGGCTCAGTGAGTAGGGTGCCAGCCCCATATACCACGGGTGGCAGGTTTGAACCCGGCCCTAGCCAAACTGCAACAAAAAATAGTGGGTGTTGTGACAAGCACTTGTAGTCCTAGCTACTTGGGAGGCTGAGGCAAGAGAATCACCACAGCCCAAGAGCTGGAGGTTGCTGTGAGCTATGATGTCACAGCACTCTACCAAAGGTGACAAAGTGAGATGCTGTCTTTTAAAAAAAAAGTACCAGAGCAATAGCACTACAGTGGAGACTGGATCATAATTCCAGAGTGAATCTTCCCTCTTTCCCTAAGCTCTAATGATACAGTAGAAAAGATTGAATTTGGAAAAAAATAAAAGAAAAAGATCCATCAAAAAACATGCCCCAGAAAAATAAACATGGGAGATTTAAATTTTTTTCGAGAAATCCCCAAAGAATTTTCAAACTCAGAAAAAAAAAAATCACAGGAAGGAGACTCATGGAAATTATAAGGGAAATTATTTAAAGAAAACTTTCATTTCAAAGACATATACATTTTAATAGCTGTTGATATAAGATAAAATAATGATCAACATAAAAAAAATTTAAATGATTTGAATATGACAATTGTGTGTTAATGAACATATGCTGAATCATTAAGGACAGGATCAGGTGACAGAAACCACACCAGTAACTGGAATCGTGACTTTTTATTAAAGCAGTATTAAGTGGTAAAAAGAGATCTGACCTCAAGTAAGATTTGAAAAAATCTAAAAAAAAATACATGAATAGCAAGCAGATTTAGAGAGGAGCCACTATCTTTAGGGCTGAGGAAGGGGGCCCAAGGAAGGCATAATCTTTGACATAGCATTCCCTAAGGTTGAAAGTTCTACCACCTTAGAGAGGTGTAGGTGGCTATAGTCCTGTGAATGAAGTTTAAGGCAGTGCCACAGGTAGGGACTGCCGACTAGGAAATTACTCGCTGACGTATTGCCACAACTCATTGAATAAATGACTCTCTGGGATGCTGGCAAGAAAGGCTGGTGCTACTTGGTAGAGATGTTGGCATACCCTCCTATTTGCTGGAGGGTATGTTTTATTGGGTTTCTGCACACCTTTGGCTGGGAAGTGCCCACCTGCCTCCACGCCAGAGAAGCCAGAAAAAAACCTACTCAAACAAGAAGAACAACTCCTTCCTCTGCTAATACTCCTCCAATGCCCTCTACTGAGAAGGCCCAATTTTGTCAGTTAGCAAAGCACACATGTTCACCAAATCCAGCTTCAGTATCACAAAGCACAGGTGAGATGGGAAGAAATAATTTTGTTTATTTATTTATTTTTTCTTTTTTGCAGTTTTTTTTTTTTTTTTTTTGGCTGGGGCTGGGCTTGAACCTGCCACCTTCAGCATATGGGGCTAGCGCCTTACTCCTTGAGCTACAGGTGCCGCCCAAGAAATAATTTTATAACTAACACAAATGCTAAGATTTTTTTTTTGAAAATATATACTTTTTGGTTAACTGTAGGAATTGACCGAAAAGTATTCTAAAGTGTGTTAAAAATGTAAGTATGACTTCTGTTTTCAGCTCTGAAATTTTAAAGAACTTGGGAATTGTTGTGCCTCTATTTATAAGAAGAATCATATGAACAAACCAAAGAAAAAAAACCACAACTTTTCATGGATTTTCTTAGAGAACTGTAGAAAACTAAGGTCACAGGACAAAACACCACCCTGAAATCTAAGGAGACAAGCATATCCAGGGAGGGAAAGGTGTCTGCTTCCCTGGAGCAGGAGCTGCTGGAATTGCAGACTGATGAGAACACTTAAATAGTAGGTTTGATGAGTTGCTGCTGGGAGAACGAGGACTAGGGTGAGAGTAAGACATTTTCGGAATTGCAGTCTTTGTAAGTAGGAGCACATTTCGGTTAGTTTTACCTTAGAAATCCCCCAGGTTCTCAAGTTGCAAAACCAAGAAAATTCTCCCTGTGGCTCCAGCCGGAGAAGAGAGAGAGATTGGTAGAATCATCACTGTGAAATGCATCTAGAATCCTCTTTACAACAAAACCTACTGTCCAGAGGAAAGACACTGCCACAGCTAAGGGAAGGATATTATAAATAGACAGACATAAATTTTAAGAAAGAATTTAAATGAAATTCTGGAAATCAAAATCACAGTAGCAGAAATGAAGAAAGCCTTGAATCATGGTTAAGAATCCACACAGCAAGAAAAAAAATACACATAGCTATAGTAGCTTGATTAGAATGTGATAGAAACTTCCAGAACATAAAGAGAATAAAAGAAAAACAAAACAAATCAAAAACCTGAGCAGAACACTGAAGAACTGTGGGGGAATTTCAAGAAGTGTAGCATAGACCTAATTGGAACAGCTGAGGGTAAGAGAGAGCAGGCCTGGAAAAATATTTTATATAAATTGCTGAAACTTATTGATACAAATCAGAGACACTAAACAGAAAAAGAAAGTTCATTTTTATTTTTTTATTTTAATTTTTATTGGCTGGGGCTGGGTTTGAACCCACCACCTCTGGCATATGGGGCTGACACCCTACCCTTTTGAGCCACAAGCACGGCCCTAAAGGAAGTTCAGAAACAAAAAAATCAACCAAGATAAATATTCAAAATCACCACAACTCATAATATACTATTTAAATGACAGAAAACCAAAGACAAAAATTATCTTGGAAAACTTTAGAACAATTTACTTACAGAGGAACCAGGACATAATAGAATAGTCTTCTTATCAGAAACTATAGAAGCCTTCTCTTCTGAAACTCTAAAGTTTGTGCAAGGAAGCAGAGAGTGAAGTAAAATAATTCAAGAATTGAAAGGAAAAGAATAGAATTCTTTATCAATTAAAAGTGAAGAAGTAATAACTTTCTCAGGGAAAGAGTTGGAGAATTCATTATCACCAGCACTGGTCTGCAAGAAAGGCTAAAAGAAATTTCCCAGGATAAAGAAAAATAGTCCAGGTAGACACATGGATAGAGAAAGGTAAAGAATCAGAGAATGAATACATAAATATAAAATATAATTTCCTGGTTTTAATTTATTTAAAATATAATTGTCTAAAACAGTGGTTCTTAACTTTCCTAATGCACAGCCCTTTAATACAGTTCCTGTGGGTCACGACCCAGAGGTTGAGAACTGCTGGTAAAACAATATAGTAACAATGTATTAGGTGAGAGTGCCATATTGATGAATGAAGTGAATGCAAGCCATGTTATAAGGAGAGGAGAAAGGAACGAAGAATATCGTTGTATAAGGTATCTGTGCTAAACGCAATGGAATATAAGGTTGTTTGAATGTAGCCATACATCAGATAAAAATATATATTGCAAACACAATGGTGATTGCTAAAATATTTTTAAAATAAATGTAGTAAGAAAGGATACAAAATAAAATTATATAGAGGCCTCAATTAAAGCAAAAGAAGGGAGAGAAAGAGGAGAAAAAGAAACCAAGGATAGTTGCATTGACTAGAACACAGTCAAATGTTATAGAGATTAATAAAACTATGTTAAAAATCATTTTAAATTTAAATGGTCTAAATACATGGCTTGTAAAAAGGGATATTGACAGAGTGGATCAAAGAAAAACAACAAGACCCAACTATGTGTTGTCTTGAAAAAAACTTGTATTAGATAGAAAACCACGGATAGATTAAAAGTAAAGGATAAAAACAAACAAAAATATTAAAGGGATCAGAAAGATACACAGTGCAAGACTAATCAAAATAAAGTTGATGGAGTTATATTAACCACAGACAAAGCTGGCTTCAGAGCAAGGAAGATTATAAGGGATAAAGAAGAGGTAAGAACATGCCACACACAGAGAACAAAGCGTGAACCTTAATGTATGTAAATGTGAAAACATCATTGGAGGCCCAGAGCGCCCCTGGATAGCATGTAATCTATGGCAAAAGAGTAAAATTATATTTCAAATGTACAAAATAACATCACGGAAGGCTAACGGGAAGAAATCTTCTACAGTAACTAGGGAAATGAACAGTCTAAGACAAGACTGAAAGCAAAAAGAATCATTGAAACGGGCCTAAAACTGTACTTGAGTGACAGAGTTGGTTCCCATTTGGGTGAGGAGAAATAATTCTGAAACCACTGCACACACATTGGAATTGAACAATTAACTAAATGGATAGCATGTGGTGAAAGCCAGGTTTCTCACTGTTGGAATAGGAGTCTAGAGACAAGCAAGGCAAGAAGTCAGAATAATCCGTGTAGCAAGGAACTGGAGACATCCTTATGAACTCAAGTTTAGCTTAATGTGGATACAGGTGGCTATACGTAAAGACAGACGCAGATGTGGTTAGATACATGTGAGTGTACACACATGAACAGGAGCCATGGCGTCTCAGTAGTAGCAAGCAAGTCGTCTTAGCCCATTTGTGCTGCTGTAACAAAATCGATGAGACTGGGTAATTTGTAAAGAAGAGAAATTATTTGTCTCTGTAAGGGGAAAAATGTCAAACTATTTTTCCTCTGCTCTGACACAACAATAATCAATACAGAAGACATCTGTGTCCCAATGTGTGGGAAATTTTTTTCTATACACCAAGCAGTAGCCACCAGCTAAGTGTCCCCTAATGCAATTCAGTTTTGATGTAATCCTCCTGGTGACAGTCTCAGATCTCACAGGTTGAGGCCTTAGTCCCAAATGTACCTCCTATCCCATCCCCACTTCAGATGCCAGTTGTTTAAGTCTGGACCTCTAGAACTTCTAAACAAATAGCTTAAAGCTTCCCCACTCTGCCTTCTTTGGATTCATTTAACTTGCTAGAGTCTCATGAAACTCACAGAAACCTACATCTGTTTACTGGTTTATTATAAAGGATATTATTATATGGAGGATAGAGATGAAGAAATGCGTAGGGTGGTGTACGGGAGAAGATGTGAAGGGCTTCCGTGGCCTCCCCAAGTGAGACATCCTTCAGGAATATTCACATTGCCAGCTCTCAAGAAGCTCTCTGAACCTTGTCCTTTTGGGTTTTATTGAGCTTTCTTACATAGGCATAATTGATTAAATCACTGATCATTGCTGATCAACTTGACCTTCAACTCCTCTTTCCTTTTGGAGGTTGGGAGGTGAGACTGAATTTTCCAACACTCTGGGCACTCAGCTTGTTCCCTGGGAACCACACACCCATCTCATGATTTTGTAAAGCAGAGGTGTTCAACCTGTGGCCCATAGGCCGCACACTGATTTTGTGAGTCATTTTTTTTTTACCTGTGCTATCAGACATCATGGAAACATGCCCAGGTTCCTTTTTTTGCTCATCAGTTTTCATGAATGTCTGTGTATTCTTTCTGGATTGTGGCCAAGAGAAAAAGAGGATGGAAACTGTGTCCTCACATGGCAGAAGGTATGGATAAAAAAATGAGTAAAACAGCCCCCTCACATTTCTTTCATGACGTCACTAATCCCAGGTATGAGCACTGTACCCTTGTGATGTAAACACCTCCCAAAGGCCCCACAGCTTAATGCTATAAACTATGAAAACAGAGTCTAGGTTCCAAAATATGAGTTTTGTTGGAACATATACATATAAACCATAGCACATACCTAGTGCTAAGAAGTTGGTTTCAAGAAACTTTTTTTTTTTTTCTTTTAAGTACCAAAGCTTCTTGCAGAAATGGCTGATTTGGGGACTGGTGCAAGGGCATCAGATAATGCCAGAAGGGAAATAGATAGTGAAAAACAATGATGGGGGAGATGTCAAAGAAACAGAGGCTCCACGTGATGAAACTTCCAGTGGTCAAAGCTGACATAAATAAATATTTGAATAAACAAATAAAAAGAGAGAAGACAGAGCTTGCATGTAAAGGATTTAAATAATTTATGTAGATGTTCCTCCCTCAAGGAAGTGGAGGATAACTCTCCATTCTCTCAGGGCAGATGGTGTGTATGGCCTCTGTCCAAAGACTTTGCAATATTCCCAAATATGGAAATGGGGATTTAGAGTGATCTACTGTGGAGAATCTGACCAACACTGCCTCAGCCAGCTCATGAAAGTTAACTCCAACAGTGAATCATGTGGAGAGTATCTACCATTGATAGGACATATGTCATGCAAATGGTACTTTATACCAATTGTCTTTCTCCCAAAAGCCTATAACTGTAATCTAATAACAACAAAAAAAAAATTCAGAAAAGTCTCAGTTTGGGGGCAGTCTATAATCCTAATTAGTATTTCTTAAAACTGTGCAGATCATCAGAAACAAGAAAAGTCCAAGAAACTGTCACAGCCGTGAGAAGACTAAGGCTACCCAATGACTAAACATAACAGTATTCTACAAGGGATCTGGGAACAAAAAACTAAGGCAATCTGAATATGGTAAGGAGTTAATAATGATGTGTCAATGTTGATTCATTAATTGTTGGAAATATACTGTACTAATATGAATGTTAATAATAGAAAAACCTGAATGTAGGTCTATATGAGAATATTCTTTCTTATTTTCACTATATTTTGTTACTCTAAACCTATTTTAATATAAAAATTTAATTAAAAACCTAAAAAATGCATATAAAATTTGGGGTCCAAGAAATACTGAGCATAGAAAACCAGGTTACACTAAATAAAAAAAAAAGGCACAAATGAAATAAAAATTTAAGTCTAAGTTAGATATATATTATTCATTGTATATATACATAGCTCAAAACTTCTGGAAGCTAAACATAGTTACACTTAGGAAAAAATGTATAGCTTCATAATTAATTTAATGAAACACTAATCATATAACATCAAAATTGTATGACAATAAATGATAGCATCCAGGGTAGGTGAAAATATGTCCAAATATTCACTACTTCCATATATGGAGGGAGATTTTATATATACATATATACACATTTTAAGAAAAAACTACATTAAAATTGTAATACTCAATACATACTGATAATAAAAGATGAACAAACATCACATTTGAGCACTTTTTACAATTGCAGAAGTCAAATGTGACTTGAATATTATAATTTTGATATAGTTTTTCCCCTTCTTAAAATGCATATACACTTTTTGGCACACTTTGTATTATTTGTTATGAAATAAATTGCCACAACATTGCAAATATGTGCTCTGGCGATGTCTATTTTTTTAAAATATGAGTGCAGACTTGGTGCCTGTGGCTCAAGTGGCTAAGGCACCAGCCACGTACACCTAATGAATGAGAAGAAAGGTATGCAGTTATGAGTATGATTTTACAAATAGAATGAAAAGCATGATAGAAGATTGCTTACTTAACACAATCTATTTACCAAATGTATTAGATTGAAAGAGAGAATGCAGTTTATAGCATAAACATAAACGTTGTTATTAAATTGTTATTAAATTGAATAAATAGAACTTTTTAAAAAATGTGAGAAAAAAATTAAAAGAATTATGATTGAAACTCAAGAAGGTAAAAAGAATATGAAGAAGAAATTAAGGGTGAATCATGGTAATGGAAATTGGTGGAATAGAAGACAATTCTTCTCATACTAAAATATATTCTAGACAGTGAATCTGAAACACATGTGTATATATATACATATATATAGGTAAAGTTCATTTTGAAAAATAAGAGTTTTGGCTCGGCGCCTGTGGCTCAATAGGCTAAGGCGTCAGCCACGTACACCTAAGGTGGCAGGTTCGAATCCCCAGCCCGGGCCCGCCAAACAACAATGATGGCTGCAACCAAAAAATGGCCGGGCGTTGTGGCGGGCGCCTGTGGTCCCAGCTACTTGGGAGGCAGAGGCAGGAGACTTCACTTGAGCCCAGGGGTTGGAGGTTGCTATGAGCTGTGATG
>CAUYQV010042267.1:0-19088 GCA_963574575.1 Galagoides demidoff
ATAAACTATTTTAAAACTTTATAGCCATCAAATGACAAAACAACAAAATAAACATTGATTTAGAGATACATCCATGATATTGTCATGCCCGAAAAATTCTCTCAATTGACTCCAACCGACAACTCCGAGACAAATCTGAGACATACTCCCATGTAAAGGCAAGAGGTGAGGTTTATTCAAACCCAGGTTTGGTCTCTCCTGGTGCACACACCAACGTAGAGCCCCAAACCCAGGGTGAAGGGGGTTTTTATGGGGTACAGAAAACAAGAAGGGAAGGAGGGTACGGGTACACATTTCATTGGTGGTTAGTGATTTCAGTAGTAAAGTTACATTCACAATTGGTGGTTGATAATTTCACTAGTGGTACAGGTGAAGGGTGGGGGAATTTCTTAATGGGGGGGGGCCTAGGGTCGAGGCAGCTTGATTGATTAGGTGGCTGGAGGAAAATACCTGTATTTCAAGGTAATAGAAACTTACTGTTTATTGTGGTATGGTGACTCAGTTAGCAAGGAAATGGGAACTTTAACTTATGGCTCTGTTGCCCAAGTTGACATTATCAACTGCTATGGTTGAGCAACCAGGAATGGAATGGGGCAGGGTGCAGCCCTGCAGGCTAGGGGCTTAGGAAACAAGTTAGAAACAGAACTCAGGCAGTAAACAACAAAATGGAGCTGGTCTGGTTCTCACATTTTCCCCTTTCTCTTGTAACTGATGCTCAATCCTGAGCTACATCTTCTGTAGGTTGTACGGGGACATATTGGGAACAGAGGACTAACAGCTGAACAGCCTTGATTCTGGACCTCACAAAGGCAACAAGGCGATTAATGATGCAGGGTCCTAGGGTCAGTAGCAAGAGGAGGATTAGAAGGGGACCAGCAATTGCTGACAGTAAGGTGGTGAGCCAGGGGGACCTGTGGAACAGAGACTCATACCATGATTGAGATTGTTCTTGTTCCAGCTTGTTCTTTCGGAGCCCTTCCCTAACTATTTCCATAGATTGTTTTACTACTCCTGAATGATCTGCATAAAAACAACATTCTTCCCCTAAGGCTGCACATAATCCTCCCTGCTGTAGAAATAATAGCTCTAATCCTCTGTGGTTTTGCAAAACTTCTGAGAGGGAAGTTAGGGAGTCTTGTAAAAGGGAAATAGATTTTTCTATTCTTTCTATGTCTAAGTCTATTGCTGTCCCTAAAGCTTTATAGTTCTGATCTTGCAAGGCTAAAGAAGCTGCCCCAGTGGCCGCTCCTGCACCTGCAAGGCCCAGAAGTATTGCTATCATGAGTGCAGTGAAAGGCTCTCTGCACCGCCTCAGAACCTGAAGTCCTAAAGTTGAATACATATCTTGTTCAGTGTGATAGATTAAGTGGGGAAACAGCTGTACTGCCACACAGAAGTCTTTGGTCAAGTTTAGTACTGTGCCATGTAAGCAGGGGGTTAGGCCAGTGGTGCAAGCTCACCAAAGATTTCTTGGGGGCTGGAGGTATTGTGATTGGTTCCAAAAGTAGGAGCTGTTACAGAGGTGTGCAAATTGGGCAGTGGGAGTACATACACGTAGGCCCCCTCCTGATACTGAGGGGAGGGGAGAGTGAGCCAGGGCGCCTGCTGTTGCCATCAGCAGGCACTGCTATCTTTAGCCACTGTAGGGATTCCTCCTACAGCTATTGCCTCGTAGTAAGGGGGCTTAGCCTGAAAGCATAGCCAGCAAGACTCAGTAAGGTCTGGCCTAGATTTGTTTAGTACCTGATAGGTTTTAGTAAGGATATCCCAGAGTGGGGGTTCTCCTACTGAACCAGGGACAACAATTATGGGGGTTTTGGGAGTAGGGAGAACGGGAGGTTTTTTACTATACCAGGTTGTGCAGGTAGTGGTACTCGGGTTACGGTGGGGGGTCTTTGGACGTGGAAGGACAAGGTTGGGACCTAGAGCATGGGGAGGTGTGGGTCCTAGAGTTGAGTATATTACTTTTAGGGTGAAAATATTTCCTCTAGCCCCATCCTTAGGGGAGTATATGCATAGGCCCAACTGTTTTCCTAGTTCCCACCCTTGAGCTGCTTTGCCTTCAGCAGTGAAGGGTATGCTTATTGGGTCACATGGGGGGGCCCCTTTCACAAGGGGGGTTTTCCTGTCTTCTCACCTGTATGTAATCTCCTTGCTTTGGGGCCTGCCACCAGATTTGTCCAGTAGACACGCATGCCCACTGCCCACAGAAGTATTCCCCTCCCCCCCCCCATTTATCCTTAAGGTGTCCTGGGCATACATAGAAGTGATCTGGGTAAGGATAAGTGTCTATAAGTTTATATCTACTACAAGCTCAGGAAACCATGTGCCTTTTGGATGTCTTCCTGAGGTTTGGTTAGCAATGTTTCCTGTTAAGGCATTTATGACTACCCAGGTTACATTTAAGGGTTGATATAAGTTTGGGGATGACATGGGTATGAGCAGTAACACTATAAAGGGAAAGGGGCTCATTTTAGGGGTTGAGTCTTATGAAGTTTGAGTTTCAGAGGGTTGTCAGGGTCCTTTAACAGTTTCCAGTCAGGGGTGTAGTCCTCAGCGTCAGCAAACAGATCTGCTAGCTGGACGTGGGTGTAATGGATCCAGGAGGTGATGCCGTCCACCTTGATGGCTGTCGGGGTGGTCAGGATAACGGTGTACGGGCCCTTCCACCATGGCTCTAGTGACTCCCGTTGATGGTGCTCGACATACACCATGTCACCGGGCCTGTAGGCATGAGGCTCGGGCTCAGGTCCTGATGAGTACAGATTGATGAGTCTCTGGCAGTCTTCTGCCTGAAATTTCTGGGAACAATCTAGAGTTAGAACCAGGTCTTTAATATCCTCGTCAGGTGTCTGAGGGTTGGTGATTCCTACACTGGGGAGTTTAGGGGTGATGGGGGGTGTTCTACCATATAAGATCTCAAAGGGTGTTTTTCCTATCACATATGGGGTGTCATGGGCTTGGGAAAGGGCGAAGGGGAGGAGAGACACCCAGTCCCTGCCAGACTCCAGTTATGAGTTTAGTCAAAGTGTCTTTGAAAGAGTTCTATTCATCCACTCTACCTGTCCAGAACTCTGAGGTCTGTAAGCACAATGTAATTTCCAGGTGGTCCCTGAGGCCTTACTTAGACTCTGCACTATCTGAGAGGTAAAAGCTGGCCCATTATCTGACCCTATTTAGGTGGGGAACCCATACCTAGGCATGATTTCTTCTAACAATTTCTTTGCAACAGTCTGGGCTGTTTCATTTTTGGTGGGGTAAGCATCTACCCATCCTGAGAATGTGTCCACAAATAACTAGTAAGTACTTACAGCCATACTTTCCTGGTTTTACTTCAGTAAAGTCCACTTCCCAGTACGTACCTGGCATGTCGCCCCTCTGTCTGGTATCTGGGTTAGACGGGCTGGCAGTACAATTGGTCAAAGCACATATTTTCCAGGCTGCGACTATGACGTCAATTTTGGCATTTTGGTTCTGGATTTTAATCTTGGAGTGTCTTGGAAGATCCTTCATTTTTCTAGCTCCCAGATGGGTGGAGGAATGGATCTTATGTAAGATCTCTTCTCCGAGTTTTGCAGGGAGAAGAGCTTTTTGATCTGCAGTAATGTACCAACCTCGATATTTTGCTGGGCTGTGTACTTGCGGGATGTGGTATACCCATCGTAGGTCTTCAGGGGTATATTTAGGATTGTCAGGCAGACTGGGGGTCCTGGGTCAGGTAGGACTACCGGTAGGGCGAGTAAAGCAGACGCAGCTATGGTTTTAGGTGTCAGGTCGGCTAATTGATTCCCTCTTGCTACGGGGGTGTTTGCCCGCTGATGTCCAGGGCAATGGATAATGGCCAGTTTTGAAGGAAGCCATAAGGCTTGCAAGAGGGCCTGTATCTCCTCTTTATTTTTAACACTCTTTCCTTCTGCTGTGAGGAGACCTTGTTCCTGGTAGATAGCCCCATGTACATGAGCAGTGGCAAATGCATACTGGCTGTCAGTATACACATTTAGTTTCCGGCCTTTTCCCAGTTCTAAAGCTTTGGTGAGGGCTATTAACTCAGTCCTCTGTGTGGAGGTTCCTGAGGGCAAAGGCGCTGCCCATATGGTTTCAGTCTCTGATACCACCGCTGCCCCAGCATACCTGCATCCATTTTTTACAAAACTGCTCCCATCTGTGAACCAAGTGTCCTCAGCGTCTGGGAGGGGTAGGTCTGTCAAATCCTGGTGCACGCAGAAACACTGAGATAAAATGTCAGTGCACTTGTGCAGGGGCGCCTCTTAAGTCTGGATCTGGTAGCAAGGTAGCTGGGTTCAGGGATGTTTTAAGCAAGAACTGAATGTGCGGGGGGTTAAGTAGTAGGCTCTGATAGTGGGTGAGGCGGGCATTACTCAGCCACCTGTCGGGGGGCTGCTTTAAAATTCCCTCCACCGTGTGTGGAGTTGTAATAATTAATTTTTGCCCCAGAGTAAGTTTGTCAGCATCTTTGACCAGTAATGCAGTAGCTGCAATAATACACAAGCAGGGCGGCCACCCTGCTGCCACTGGGTCCAGTTTCTTTGAAAGGTAGGCTACTGGTCGAGTCCACGGTCCCAGAGTTTGGGTCAGGACCCCTTTAGCAATACCCTCACATTCATCTTTGTACAGATGAAATGGCTTTTTAATGTCTGGTAGGCCTAGAGCTGGGGCTGACAGGAGGGCCTTCTTGATTTTCTGGAAGGCCTCCTCCCTCTCCGGGGTCCATTGGAAGGTAGGTGACTCTTTGGTAGCCTTATAGGGGGGTCTGGCTAGTTCTGCGAACCCTGGAATCCATAGCCGGCAGAATCCGGCAGAGCCCAAGAATTCCCACACCCTCCTTGCAGAGGTGGGAGTGGGGATTTTTAAAACTGTCTCCTTTTGGGCTTGAGTGAGCCACTGTTGGCCCCCCTTCAGGACATACCCCAGGTAACTTACAGTCTGTTGACATATCTGGGCCTTTTTAGCTGATGCATGGTATCCTTGGCTCCCCAGGGCAGTCAGTAAATTTCCAGTGGCTAAGAGGCACTCTTCCTTAGTGCTGGCCACAATCAACAGGTCATCTACGTACTGGAGGAGGGTAACCTGGGGGTGAAGCCATCTGTACTCACTGAGATCTTTGTGTAGGGCCTCATCGAAGATGGTGGGAGAATTTTTGAATCCCTGTGGCAGGCGGGTCCACGTTAGCTGGCCGTGGAATCCTTGGTCCGGGTTGCTCCATTCAAAGGCAAACAGAGGCTGGCTCTGTGGAGCTAGAGGGAGGCTAAAAAAAGCATCCTTTAAATCTAACACAGTGTACCAGTCTTTGGAGTTAGGGTGCTGAGCAGGGTGTAAGGATTGGGGACTGTGGGGTGAATGTCCATAACTCTTTTTCACTTCCCTCAAGTCCTGAACTGACTGATAATCATTAGTCAAAGGTTTCTTTACAGGTAGCAGGGGTGTATTCCAAGCAGATTGGCATGGCACCAAAATTTGATTTAGCAGAAGTCGACGAATGTGTGGTGTGATGCCAGCTTGAGCCTCTTGGGGCATGGGGTATTGGCGCACACACACCAGTGAGGTCGTGGGCTTCAGTTCTACAACAATGGGGTCCGATGGGAAGCATTCCTCATCCCCCCGGTTTCCGCCCATGCTGATGGGAACTCTCACAGCCACCATTCCTTGTCAGGATTCCTGCTCCCTTCAGGGAGGGATTCATAAAGTCTATATTCATCTTGGAGGGCTATGGTAAGGACCTGAATTGGCTGTCCTTTGAGGTCTGTAACCTCTGTGCCCCCATCTTTAAAGGTGATTTGGGCCCCCACTTTCTTCAGTAAATCTCGTCCTAGGAGGGGGTAGGGGCATTCAGGGATGACCATAAAAGCGTGGGATACCCGACCCACACCTAAGTCCACTGTTCTTCAGGTAGTCCATGAATATTGTTTTATTCCAGTAGCCCCCTGGACCCAGGATTTCTTTTTGTCTATTGGGCCGCTGTCTTGGGTTAAAACTGATTGTTGTGCTTCTGTGTCCACTAAAAAAGTTATAGGAGTCCCCTCCACTTTGAGAGTTATCCGGGGCTCATGGAGGGGAGACAAGCCCTGACAATCCTAGTCGTCAAACCCTGAAAGCTTTAGGACTAGGATTAGGGGCTTCCCCTGGTTACGTAGGGGACATTCTTGCTTCCAGTATCCAGTCCCTTTGCAATACGCACACTGATCCTTCTTCAAGGGAGCGTCTCCTTTCTCTCTCATTGGGGGATTGGGCTGTGGTGGCTAGTAAAATTTTGGCTAACTCTTGGGTCTGTCTCCTAGCAGACCTCTCTTTCTTCTCCTCTGGGGTTTCTGTTATTATAGATTTTTTCAGTTACTTCCAGTAAGTCCTTAAATGACTTTTCTCCCAGTCTATCTAACTTTTGGAGTTTCTGTCTAATGTCTGGTGTAGATTGATTAACAAAAAACATAATAACAGCTGCTTTATTTTCTTCTGCCTCTGGATCCATAGGGGTGTAGGTGCAGAATACCTACATAATTCGCTCTAAAAATGCTGATGGGGATTCTGTCTGCCCCTGTTGGACATTTCCTACCTTACTGATATCGGTCAGCTTCCTTGCAGCCTTCCGGAGCCCTCCCATGAGAGTCTGGTGGTACACCTGGAGTCTCTCCTTACCTTCAGGAGTGTTGAAGTCCCACTCGGGGCACTTTAGGGGGAAGGCAGCATCAATTAAAGCCTGGCTGGTAGTGGGCATCCCATCAGGACTGAGCACGGACTGCCGGGCTTCATTGAGAATGTGGTTCCCTTCCTCAGTGGTGAATAAAATCTGTAATAACTGTTGGCAATCTGACCATGTCAGTTGATGAGTTTGGAGGATTGATTCTAACAGGTCAATAAGGGCTGAAGGCTTTTCAGAAAATTTGGGAGTTTGTAACTTCCAATTGTACAGATCACTGGTGGCAAAGGGCCAGTAATACATTGGGGATCTGCCCTGATTGTCGGGTGGGAGGCCTGAGGCCCTCAGAGGGAGGATGGTGGAGTCAGGGGAAGGACGTCCTCGGCTCCTTGTGTGGGGTGGGCTCGGCTCTCCCGAGGGAAGATTTTCTCCTCCAGCTGCCTCGGCTACTGATGCCGGTAGGGGTGGTGGAGCCGCAGGCCTCGTAAGGGGGTGATAAGGGGGAGGACACAACTCCTCAGGGGAAGGTCCTTGGAGGACGGACGGGGTTGTGGGTCTGGGTTTGCATTTTTCCCTTTCCTGCAAGGACAGAATTTGAGAAGTACTCTTTTCAGAGAGTGGGAGTATGGGCTTTAACCAGGCTGGAGGGTCTTCAACCAAATCTTGCCAGGCAGTGATATAAGGGATCTGGTCTGGGTGCTCACTGCCAGTTCTATAGACAATATTTTTAACCTGGTAAATAAATAGTAAGGTGGAAGGTGCCCTCTTGTGGCCAACATACATTAAAGGCGGGCCACTCATATTTGCAAAATGTGACTAAGCGGCCTCGGGAGATGGAAAATCCGTACTCCTTTGCCTTTTCTTCATAATCTTGGAAGTGTTGTAAGACTAAAGATAAGGGGGTCGTATTGACCTGGCCCATGATGGAATGTCTTACAAAAGGTAAAGTAAGAGGAAAACTAAGATTATAGACAGTACAATTCCAACACCCAGGGCAATAGCCTTATCCTTATTGGACCAGGTTTGAAAAGAGAAGACAAGGGGGGTCTGTGAGGGGAGCAACCTCTTCTGGGTAGATTGCAAGTGGGAGATCTGCCCCCCACAGGCCCATAAGAACTGATTCCTTAAAGACTAATAAGACAATAGGTTAAGAAGCTGAATAAGGCAGTTTCCTGGAAGCTGAAATCTCCCAAAGAACCTTGTAGGTAAAGATCTAAGATCCACTTATAAAATTCCACTATGCCTTGTGACCGGGGTCGGGTCGCGTCATCCAACAGGGTCCTAAGAAAGGCCCTGAATTTACACTCCACACAATGTTCAAAACCAAAATCTGGAGAAACAGTTTGAGCCTGACAGTCAGAGCACAAGGAACAATAGGACATTAATAACACAGGAAACAATAAACACAGGACATTAATAAGACTACCAATAAACAACTATGCCTGGCCCCCCTTTCCCTCAGGGTGGCCAGGATATTCGAGAATTCTCAAGACAATTGCCTCTGGTTAGTCCGCCTTCTCACAGAGCGCACCTATCCCAGTCCAGTCTGCCCCTTTGCACACGACTGGATCTGACTTTCTGAGAAACAGAAACCAGAGGTAAGACCTAACGTCTCAAGCCCTACCGGGGGCGAGCATCCCTGACCAAGTCCGAGCATCCCTGACCAAGTCCGATCTAGCCCCTTGCCCCCACCCAGACCAGAACCAGAATCCGAAAAACCAGATCACCACAAACATTCACTCCTTATCCCAACACGCACGGCCGGCCGCTCACACACACACATACACACACACCAAACTCACCTCCGGAGCGGTGTCAGAGCAAGCCCTCCGTGAGGGTTTGGGGGTTTGGGGGTTTGGGAGAGATTCCCGGCCAATGCACCGAAATGTTATGCCTGAAAAATTCTCTCAATTGACCCCAACCGACAACTCCCCAGAAAAATCCGAGACACACTCCGATGTAAAGGCAAGAGGTGAGGTTATTCAAACCCAGGTTTGGTCTCTCCTGGTGCACACACCAAGGTAGAGCCCCGAACCCAGGGTGAAGGGGGTTTTTATGGGGTACAGAAAACATGAAGGGAAGGAGGGTACGGGTACACTTTTCATTGGTGGTTAGTGATTTCAATAGTAAATTTACATTCATGATTGGTGGTTGATGATTTCACTAGTGGTACAGGTGAAGGGCGGGGGAATTTCTTAACCGGGGGCTAGGGTCGAGGCAGCTTGATTGATTAGGTGGCTGGAGGAAAATACCTGTATTTCAAGGTAATAGAAATTTATTGTTTATTGTGGTATGGTGACTCAGTTAGCAAGGAAATGGGAACTTTAACTTATGACTCTGTTGCCCAAGGTGACATTAACAACTGCTAGGGTTGAGCACCCAGGAATGGAAGGGGGGGGGGGGTGCGGCCCTGCAGGCTAGGGGCTTAGGAAACAAGTTAGAAACAGAACTCAGGCAGTAAACAACAAAATATATTAAGTGAAAACAGAAATTCAGTGTACAAAACAGTAAAAAGCATACCATATTTTGTCATGTATAATGTGCACATTTTTGCCCAAATTTTTGAAGGAAAAATAAAGATGGGCATTACATATGTGAATGTAAATGGGTAGTACTAATTCTGTATCTATATAAATGTTTGAAATTCTTTTATTTATGGTTATGTATTAAAAGTGTAACTCTTTCTTGTACCATAATGAAGTGCCGCTCATCGCCATTGCCGTCCAGCGGGGAGGGCGGCATGTGAAAGGAGAAGAGAGCTATAGTAGTTTAAGAAGGAGGAGAATTAGGGCTATAATTACCATGATCCCGATCGAGAGGGCAATAATCTTGTAAGACAGAGACAGAGTAGGCTGGAGGGTATCTTGGATTAACTCAGCCTCCTTGAGGTGGATCTGGAGAGAGATGTTTTTTCCCCACAAGCCCATAAGGAAGAAACACACACACACACAGAGTCAGAGAGAAAAAGAAATGCAAGTGCCAAACTTTATTGTGGAGGTTATTTATACTTTAGGGTTGGAGGGGCTACGTGACTAGGAGCAAGTAGGCTAAATGTGTAAGTATCGAATAAGGATGTCTGTTGCAGGGGAGGAAGGCATAGTGCCTCATGGTCAGCTATTTCTGGGGTTGGATGGAGGCCATTAACAACAATGTGCCTTAGTATCAACCCTTACAATGAAGGGGTACAGCCCTCCATGCTCAGATATGGTAGTTTAGCCTCATGTGCTCCCTGAGGAATGTGGCCCTAAGATTGAATTTCGAGGCACTGGGCCTTTGTACTTTGTTCCTTTCTTCTCATTAACACAATAGTTGCTAGTTTTAGTTTGAGGAAATGGGCTAAGGGAACAGATAGCTTGGCGCCTTTGTGGTTTAGCCCCAAGCAAAATGTTCTCAATTTGTATCAATTATATACGAGCTCAGCAGTTAATTGTGCTGAATTGGAATTTTTATGGCAGTTTCTGTGATTTCACCTCACTTTCTTAACTGTTTGTTATTTTAAACTTTTATGGGATGTTTTTAGAGTATATAAGAGGATCAATAAAGATAGGTAGTTACTTAGTGCCAGAGCGAGCTTCAGTCTCCCTTTCATGCTATTCATTTCATCTGCAGTGCTTTTTCCTCTTTGTCACTGATTAGTTAGCCCCGAGAACAGCAACACCATAATATGTTAAAAAATGCTGAGTTTTTATAATATAAAAAACAAATAAAAATTTGAAATAAAAATTATACACCTAAATATTTTATTCTTTTGGATACTATTGTAAATAAAATTGTTTTCTTAACTTCAAAGAAATTTTTGAATTAAAAATTAAACGAAAGATTTTTTTCCTAAAAATTTAGGCCAAAAATGTGGGTGTGCATTATACATGGCAAAATATGGTAATATGATTCACATTTGCTACGTATAAATACATGAATACTTCTGTTTATGAAAGTCATCAGTGTACATGTATATCCTGACCCAAGTTATCAAACCAACCTGAACTGAGTACTAAACATACAATCAGTAACTTCAGTGCCTATTTGGCTGGGCTAAGCATTAAGGCATATACCTTCCAAGCTCAGCTTCAGTGGTCTACCCTTGATGGTCAGGCTCCATGTGGCTCCTTGAGACCCTTAGAAGTTGGCCATGTTCCCCAAAATGTGGCTTCTGGAAAAAGCTCTGGATTTTTTTTTTTTTTTTATGTTACACTCTTCCTTTCCTTTCCACCTGCTTCTTGAGGTCTAACAGGCATAGATCAGAAGAGTATCACATTTAAATAGATTCTACTAATATTCCAAGAGAAATGAAGTGGTTGTTTTTGGAAAGTAGGAATGTGCAAGACTCTAGAAAGGCAATAGGGAGAAGAAATATTTACTCTAAAAGCCTTGAGTCCATATCTCCCTACCCCCTGCCCCCACAATCCAAGCACATTATTCCCCCTTTCCATCTTCCCCGTAAATTTCTGGACTTAAGGTCAAGGAAAGTGCATTGTTTGGACATTGCACTAGGCACCCCCAGCCTCATGTTCAGAGCCAGTGCCATCTGGGCCAGTTCTCTCCAGTGCTGCCTCAAACATTTTGAGAAATGAGGTTAGGGACAGGAGGAGGTGGGGCCCTATAGCTAGATATATTCTAGAACAAATTTCTTAAATTGCTTCTGAAGAGCTCTGCAGCCTGGGGCTGAGGGAGCAAGAATTAAGTGTCAGTGAAGGAGCTAAATTACCACCTATTGCTTCATCCGTATAATTAAGTTAATAATTAAAACATGTCTAGCAGGAGACTTATCCACAAGGAATCATTTGTGTGCTTCATTTTCAGACCATTGTCACAAAATATGAAAACTACAGCTTATAAGGAGATTGTTCCTAGGACTGCTTAGCAACCTCAGCTGTAATTGTTATTCAGCTTATCAGAACATGCAATTAATTTTTGTGTTTCATACCTAGAATATTAGGTATGTACAAGTCACTGGGATGGGTTGTCCCCCTGGTGAAACTGAGTCAGATGGATCACCTGCAGTGGGGTTCACCCTGGGAGAATATTCTAGAATTTTTCCGCTTTGTCCTTGAACCAGCCTTTGTTAGGATGCATGATTCCATAATAAAAAATCACGGATTTTTCCAAGGAGAAGAATGACCTCTGCTTAGACTTATGGCCATTGGTGTAACGGTACCGTGGTTGAGCAAGGGCAGATTTAGTATACTCATTAGTGACAGGTATATAGTTTCTCATTACCATTCTAGGGGAAATTCATGGGCGATGATATAGATTTGGGAATAAAGAGAGAGAGTTCCATGGACAGTTCTCCTGCCACTGACTATGGGCCTTTATTCAACCCTTATCTTATTAAAACTCAGTTTTCTGTTTTTTTTTTTTGGAAACAGAGCCTCAAGCTGTTGCTCTGGGTAGAGTGCTGTGGCATCACAGCTCACAGCAACCTCCAACTCCTAGGCTCAAGTGATTCTCCCGCCTCAGCCTCCCAAATAGCTGAGAGTACAGGTGCCCACCACAATGCCTGGCTACTTTTTGGTTGCAGCTGTCATTGTTGTTTGGAGGGCCCAGGCTGGATTTGAACCCGCCAGCTCAGGTGTATGTGGCTGGCATCTTAGCCACTTGAGCCATAGGCACCGAGCCCAAACCTCAGTTTCTTAATCTGTCAAACAGATAGCCTGACCTGGCATACCTTGGTGTACTGCCCAGACCTTGTCATCTAGAGGTCATTAAAGTTATTAAAATGCAGAAATACTTCTCTGACTGGCAGATACTGATCACTCAAAGTCCCTCTGTCCATATCCCTTGCCCAGGGCTTCTGGACTGTTATAGCTAAGCTTTCATCACCTGGATGTTCTATCTGTAAGTATCAACTAAGGTTCAACATCTAGTCCAGCAAGGGCCTCCTGACACAGCATCACTGTCACTGTCAGGGTCCTCTTTGAGTCATGATTATGCTGGCCATGCCCATGGCTAATTATTCCCAATGGCGGCAATGCAATCGAGTAAGTGTCACATTATGAATTAGTGGCTTGTTTGCACTTCAGACAAACAAAAAGAGACATGGTTTTCAGAATTTTCCATCTATCTAGTTAGCTAGAGTCAAGCAGGGCTTTCTGGCTATGAGTCACTTTGGCACATGCTTCACAAATGGAGGGAAAACCCACTAATGGCAGAGTCTTTAGGTAATGTAGGCAAGGATTGGACCAAAGATGACCTTGACTTTGTAGATAATGAAATTTAACTGTGTAAATACAATCAGAATACTAAGAGCACATAATTAAAATTGTTTTCAAGTACCCACATCACTCTTTAGGTGGTGGCCACTGAGGAGATTATGATTTTAGTGAGGCAGTCTGTGAGTCGTCCCTGGGTTATTCATGGAAGGGATGGCAATCAGACTGCATTTCTATTCTAAGATCCTGTTGACTTTCCTGTTAATGCATTGAAAATTGCTAAAGACTTATTATATGTTCCTTGTCTTATCCAGAAGTCATTTTTAATATCTTTGAATGTCTGTGGCATTTTCATGCATTTGACAAACAGTATTTGAGACTTTACTCTGTGCCAGGCCTCTGGGCTCATGGCTGGGAATAAAGGCATGAAAACACATTTACTGAAGGAGCTTCCAGGTTAGTGGAGAAACAGACAAGCTAACAATAACAAAAAGTAATACTATAAATGAGTCGTTTTACTGGACATTTTTTATTTCCCTGGCCTGTTAGTAGTGCTTGTCAAAGAGAAACTTATCATTTTTTTCTGAAACATCCACTTAGCTTGACTCTCCTGTGCTGTCCTTCCCTCCCTCAGGTTGGCCCTTCTTGGTCTACATTTCCAGCTTCCTTTCCTATACCCAAACCATTGAAAGTTGGAATTCTCTAGCACTTGCCCTAAGCCTCTCTCTAGGCCTTTCTTCCACCTCCATCATTTCAATTCTATGGGCAACCCTACCTTCTAGACTCATACAGGCAAAAGCCCCTTGGCAATCTCTACTTGGACATCTCACAGGCTGCCTACAGCTCAACATGTCCCAATGAAATTTCTTGTTCTCTGAACTTCACACAACCAAACATGTTCCTATTCCAATGCCCTAGATGTTTTATTAATGACATTATAGTCCACCCAGTTGGTCAAGCCAGACACCTGACAATCACCTGGCCTTCCTGAGCTTATATCATGTCCAACAGAAAGCATCAATTGTTAGTTATTGATATCTCTGGAGTGTTTCCCCAGCCACACAGACACCACCCTGTCTGAGTTCCCATCTTCTCTTACTTGGAAGAGGTGATGCTCTGGTCTCCCCAGCCCCATTGCTGCCCCCTGTAGGTCTCCCTCCACAGACAGATGGGGTGATCTGTTTATGTTACTCTTATTGCATCTATAGTAGATGCCATCTGAGGACTGCTGAGCTTATGAGCCAGCATCCCATGTTCTCTGAGACTTATGCTGTCTCCTGGAAGCCATGTTTGCATTTGAGAACTTGAGCTCTCTGTCCCTGGCCCATAGCACATTGGATTGAGCTCAGATTGGCTCAGCTAAATTCTTTCATGAAGTGTGAATTTGGGTCTCTCTGTGTGGTTGTGTGGCTAGAACATTTCTTTTCCCTCCATCCTTCCCTCCATTCCTCCCTTTCTTCTTCTCTGCTTTACTGAGGTATAATTGATAAATAAAAATTATATATATTAAGGTACACAACATAATGTTTTGATATAGACATATTATACATTGCAAAATGATTACCACTCTCATGTTATTTAGCATCTCTCCATCACCTCACTGTGTGTGTGTGTGGTGAGAACTTTTAAGACCCTACTCTGTTAGCACATTTCCAGTGTACAATACAGGGTCATGAACCATAGTCACCATACTGCATATTAGATCTCTAGAACTTACCCCTCCTGCAATGTTACCCCTTTGGGCAACATTTCCCTGGTACCCCCCCTCCCCGACTGCCATTCTGCTTGCTGCCTCTATGAGTTTGATTGTTTTAGTTTCCAGATGTAAGTGACATAATGTCATGTTTATCTTTCTGTCTTGGCATAATGTCCATGAGGTAGAACCACTTATATATATAACCTGAAGTTGTAGGGTGGCTATTGTCCACCCTGTTTTTGAGAAAGCAGAGAAAATAAGGTTATAGAGACGAAGAAAACAACAAAGCAGATGCAGACCACACAGCGGCATAAGCAGCAGAGAGACACAGACTGACTCTTGGCCTTCCTAGGAGTGTCTAGATCATGCATCCAGGCCTTTCCTGACTCTTAGGATTCATCAAATTCCTGTGAATATTTGTAATAAATTCTCACATTTCACTTGAGCTGCTTTGAACTGACTTCCATTGTCATAACCATATATAAATGATCACACGAGACATGGATTGACAGTACATGCTGTAAGAGGTGAGGCTAAGCATAGGTGCAGGATAGCACTGAGCACTTCTTGCAGAGTCCTTTTATTGAGAAGATTCATAAAAGGTGGAAAGATTACTAAGGAAAAACATGCAGGGGCTGCATGCTCAGGGAAGTGTTCTCATAGGTGCCAACAGAGTATGGACTCAAGGAAATGATCTTCAAGGGTGGTAAGGAAATGATCCTCAAAATACTAAATGCAATTTTTCTCCACTAATCCTTTAAGGAACTGTCATAAAATGCTTAATATTTAACAACAGCCTTACTACTACAGGACTGAACTTTGCTCCTCCAGGATTACTGAGTTACTTGGTGGCTTGCCTTCCAGGTCACAAGAGATTTCCAGGCTTACCAGGAGAATGTCTTGTAATTCCTCAGATGAGTTACAATATTGGTGACTGTTGTAGTAAGTATGATGTTTAATTCTCTATGAAGTGTCAGAACCAGGATTCAGATCAGAGCCTTTCAACTCCCTACTGCTTCTTCACTACAGTTATCTGATAGGGGCAACAAAGGGAACAAACTACATCACCACTCTTGGGGAATTTGACTCAAGTTTCTTGTTGGTGGCCTGTATCCTAGGAGAGGACTATACCACTGGATAGGATGCACTCAGGACCTGCGCATGGGTGCCAAAAGGTTTAGCAAGGTTTAAAAATGAAACAATTAGTCAATCAACTGGTTGTTATAGAGAATTTAACTTAACAGTTTTTACCAATTTAGGTTCATACTATTAAGTGACTTGGATGATAGTTTAAGCATCACTCAGTTATAACATCCCCGATACGAAAGCCAATACAGAGAGAATTACAGGTGATGGCAAATCTTCAATATCTCAGCAGTTGTCCTGCTTCATTATTCTTCCTGGAATTATCCTGAGTCCTTTGAAGATGTAAGCACACCTTGCATGACTCTGAGAGAGATTTATGTAGTCACAGTATGAGGCTGAATTAAAATTTCAGAGAACATTAATTATCTTGACTTATTAAAACAACTTCCAAGATTATAATTACAGATCCAAAATTTTCTTTGTTCAAATAAGTTACATGCTCTATACCTAAGAAATGCATTAATCTCCAATAAATCCCAGAAATAACATAGAGTTTGCTGTTACAGTGGAATGAAATGTCATTGATAGTGACATTGGCACCTCTGCTGGAAGTAGAAAGGATGATGCTGGAAGAGGATCGGCAGAGATTCACAAATCTCTCTGAGCTCTGCTCAGCACCAGAAAGGGATAATAGATTCTGAGGCCACGTGAATGAACAGATTTATAGCTTGGGCTTGGCTGATGCTCTGCTTACTCTACTGTGGGAACAGTGTACCTTTTTTTCCACAAGGCCCTGCTAGCATACTCAAGTTTTTGGCCTTGATGAGATTCAGGTGAAAGTGGCCCATCTCATTCAACCTTATGTATTCCCATAGCTGTCCGATGAAAGGACCGTTTCTGCTCTTCGGAAACACACTTGACCCAGAAAAGTTCTCCAGGTTGACAACATGACTGAAAAATGACCACAATAAGGCTTTATCCATCTGTGGCTTAGAGACAGGATCTATTATACACGCTAAATGCAAGCCCTTGCCTAAAGGAGGCCAGAGTTCTCTTTGAGTCCTAAAAGATTTCTCAAAGGGCCTTACTCAGGTGCTTTGGTGATTGTGCAGTTTCACTCTAAACAGGCAGTGAGTCTGAGCACTTTCCTTGTATCAACATCTGCCTTCCTGTGTGGTCCAAGTGTAATGGTCTGTTCTTAATTTTTTCAACTTTAATCTTGCTTCCTGGAATTTGAATTATGATTCTTGTTTGGTTAACTTCCTGTTGACGGGTTGGGACAGTGCTGTAGAAATGTGCTACATGCTCCCATTCTGCCTATGATTCTGATTTGGGCTTTACTTGGCACTCCCAGAACGTGCCCTGTGTTTCATCTCCCACTTCTGGAACTCATTTGAAAATCTTTGATAATTCAACACAACAATGGATCTCTGCTAATCTCTGCAAGACATCCAAAACATCTGAGTAAAAGAATCTTTTTGAGATTTTTTATCAATAAGCTTAGTTAGAAATTAGGTGAGTCTACTCTGAGAACTACAATCCATTAATAAAATCTAATACCCTTTCTAACATTTCTACAAAGCACTTAAACACTTATAGTAATTGGCAACATTTTTTTATTAATTCAATAGTAGAGGGTAACAATGCCATGGGATGTGTACAGTCTAATCCATGCCACTGGGTCCCTATATTCTACATTCCATCTATGATGACATTTTTTGATTTTATCCAACAGATGTAATTTTCCACCTCTTGGCTTTATTTCATCCATCTTAGAGGTAGGTCTTTTCCTCTGGAAAGATTTCCCTGATCATCTATCCTTCTTCCACGTGATTTTGGTCTGCCTCATGACCTCACACTTTTCCCATAATAGATGTTATATTACTGTGTATTGCGAATCTTTGATTTATTTTCTTCCTTCATGAATCATAGGGTTTGGCACAGCAGTGATCATTTCGGTTTCATTCCTTGTATTATTCCTCCTGTTGAAGCTAATTCCTGCTATTGATAAGTAGTCATTAAATATTGAATGAAAGACTGCTTGAATGTCTGAGAAGACCTGTATTTGAGCCCAGGTTTCCACTGAGATTGATGCCTTGATCTGAAGGTTGTTGCTGGGATGGTAAGAGATGGTATAGGTGAAAGTGATTTGCAAGGTATAAAGATGTTAACTTTTTCTCAATCTTCTGAGTTGTTTGTATTTCTCTTATATTATGCTAATTTATACTGCATTCTATGTTGATTTTATAATTTGCTTGAGATATTTTTATGCAAAAAAATTTTCTTTACCACAGAAATTACTAGCTATACAAGATTTCATTAATTTTTCTTTTGAAATAGCCAACCACTTCCTGTCATCCTGAGAACATTGAAGAAAATTTAGATTTTGTTACCTATCAGTTGGTTTGCCTTTATGGTTTCTATAGCAAGCAAATACTTAACCAAACTATACTTTTATTCTAAGAATTTTTCTTTTTCTGTTTAATACAGTTAATGTCACAAATAAGCAGAAAATAATTACTTACACAAATAACAAAATTAAAACCTCTCATTTTAAATCTATTGATACTTTATCTCTACTGTGAGATCCAATAAAAAACAACTATGTAGATCACCTGATTTTAGCAATACTGATGTTTTCACAGACAGTAAAAAAATACATTCTTTGAAAAGTACATACTACATCTAGAATTTATTTGTTATCACTCTTAATGTATAGGAAAAGACAACATATTGAATTAATTATAGGTTTTTGCTATGAATAATAGGTTGGATCAGACCAAAATTCCCACTATGACTAACTATTAAAACTAGAAAAAAAATTTAAAAACTTTAAAATCACTGCTTTAAATTTAAACTTTAAATTCCAGCTATTGAAATGTGTTTAGAACAAGTAAACAAAGGGATCTTGTAAGGGCAAGATTTTGAAGAGGATTAAAAGACAACGAAGTAAGTAATACAACCTATGGCTTCTCTTCAGGCTGTCTTCCAATTTACATTGAGGGATATAGAGGCTGCAAAGAAAATGGCAGCCTGGAGCCTCTGACAAACTTGTTGAGTGGGAGAGCTAAACATAGTAGGTCAGGCTACCAAGGCAACCAGGACTTGAAGAAAAGGAACTGCAGAGAATAAGCTCAGCACTCTGTACAAAATCTCCCAGAAATTTGCCAATTCTTTTTTTTTTTTTTTTTTTTTTTTTATTGGTTCAATCATTTTATTAATCGACACCGTATTGGTACATATTTATGGGTAGAATTTGATGTCTTGATGCATACATATGTTGCATGAGTAAATCATGGTGTTTAGCATATTCATTGCCTCATGTATTTATCACTTCTTTGTTGTAAAACTACTCAAAACCTCTCTTGTACTGTTGTGTAACACGCTCTATCTTACTGGTAGCCATAGGCACCTGTGTGCAATAGAACACCAGGGTTAATCCCTTGTCTAATTGCAACTCTGTACCCTTTCCCCTCCCCAGTCTGGGATAACCACTGTTCTTCTC
>CAUYQV010042271.1:0-38682 GCA_963574575.1 Galagoides demidoff
AAAAAATGGCCGGGCGTTGTGGTGGGCACCTGTGGTCCCAGCTACTTGGGAGGCGGAGGCAGGAGACTCGCTTGAGCCCAGGAGTTGGAGGTTGCTATGAGCTGTGATGCCATGGCACTCTACCCAGGGGAATAGCTTGAGGTTCCGTCTCAAAAAAAAAAAAAAAAAAAGAGCAGGAAAGAAGCCACAGTGTCTTTATGACCCAGCATTTCTGTGATATTTTCTTGGTTACACATGGCAGCCCTACTCAGTGTGGGAGGACACCATACAAAGGCCTGAACTAGAACATAGGGATTACTGGGGGATCAATTTAGAGATTGGCTATCCCATTCTCATATATGGACGTCAAACCAGCATTTAGGAAGGACAGAGGAAATGTTTTTTGAGAAAAGAATTTAGAATCTTATCCTTATTTTCATTTTCTCTATCTTATGTAATGACAATTCTTGTTTAAATCAAACTTTTGACTTTCCCTCAGTTTCTATCTTTTAAATTTCCTAACCCCAAAGCTAAGCTCTTCCATGTTATGAAAATGAGCAAAATTTAGAGGTCAGTTTACTCTCATTGTTTAGAAATAATGAGTTTTTAATGGTCACTCTGGTATGACTGTAGGGGAAACTGAGCCCTGATCTTTAGCATAAGACGCACTTTCTGCTCGAGAGACCTAGAGAATCCCAAGAATGGCATGTGAGTTGTGTGCATGCAGGAGATCAGAAAACTGGCCTCCAAGGGAAAACATACGTGTGAGGTGTGGCAATGATAATCATGGTAAAGATTCTCTAGACTCCAAAGGTCTCTTGATACTGGAGGCAGAGGTTGTGCTCAAGGTCTGCAGTTTTGCAAAAACAAGGGTGAAGATATTCCATCTGACCTTCTCCATGTCCTCCCTAATCAGTGCTAATGCTGGCCGAGCAGCTTTTGTCTACTTCTTCCTGTTTTATGATAATAAATACAGACCCCAGGTTTACTCAGGAGAGCTCCTCCCAGAGTTCCTCAGTCCCGCAACACAGCCTTTGTGTCAAGCCTCTTCATTCCTCATGCCAAGACCCCCTCATCTGGTAACCCTAAACCCCTTCATATGACTATCTCAATATACGTGTAACCTGATGAGTTTTATTCGAAGTGAAAACTCCCTTCCACGCCTACAATAATTACCTTCATTTTCTATGTAGCTTTTCTAGCTGTTTCAATGAAATCGAGCCCACATTAATCAGGAGGCAAATGTTTCATTTTTCTTATCTTCTTACCATCTTCTCATCTAAAAATTTTTTGTAGTTCAGTAAAATTAATGCCTTTAACATTTTTCACCCATACTAGAACCATACTGAAAAGTGCTTTTATAATATTTTAAGGGAATGATGTATGAAAACCTGCCTATAATTGGCTAAATGGAGACATTAGAGAATCAAATTTCTCATCCCTTTTCAAAGGGCTGCTTCCATGGGGCAGTGTAGGCTTTGCAAAGTGGATGCAATTTTATGAAATTGGTGGCTTGTGATGCATTAAAATCTAGAAAGTGCACATTTTGTTTTAAATTGAGGTCCTGAAAGTGTTGCTCCTTACTTATAGCTGCATTATTTTAATAAAACTTCAGGGATAATTATTTTAAAACCAACATCCTATATTTAAATGAAAATCACAAAAAATTGACTCAGAATTTTAGAACTGAAAGCAAAGCACAAAACAGATGTTAATTAAATAAATAGTTGCCGCCATCATCAAACCTTCTTCCAGATAATTTTGTCTGGGCACCTTGTCTCTCTGACTATGCATGGTGTAACCTGGGAGAACTACAAGTCCCCAAGGGCTTGCACAGACTGCAACCATTCATGGCTACCCACTCCTCTGGGTTGGAGAACAAAGCAAAGGGCATTATTTAAAGAAAGTCACAGTTGTTTGCACTAAATGTCCCCTAGGTCTCACCAGTGTGAGGGTTCATCTGTAGACTCCTCAGTTGGGCCCCGCCCATTGCTAGAGCAAATAGGATCTTTTTTGCCTTCCTAAAAGCAGGTTACTGGGATAAAGGGGAAAAAAGTACAGGAAATGAGAGCTGATGTCTTTGAAGCTGTTATCCTTCTAGCTACCGTGTTCTCTCTGGCCTGACTTAAAGCTCAGCTGCTCTGCTGGGACCTAATGAGGAAATCCAGAGTGCTGGGCTACCGTCCAGGGCATGGACACCACAGGCAACCCTTGCCCGCTGACCTTCATTATTTCCTTGGGTCTTTTTCCTGGGCTATTGGAAAGGCATGTCTTTTTCAGATGGTAGGGCTACACAGGTAGGATTTGATCCAAGAACTGTTGGTGATCATCTTTGTCACCACTTGGAGAAGGCGGGAGGGGGACTGCTAGGTAGTAAAACCAACATGGAAGAACAAAGGGACAGGAAATGGAAAGAGCTCATTTCTGGGCTCCTGCCAGATGACACCTGGATTTGTCAATGAAAAGAAATAAAAAAAAAAAAAAACCTTCCTTCTCGTGTTTAAGCAAATTGGAACTAGGTTTTGGTCACTTAGACCGGAATGAATGTTTATCAAAGCGGTAATTATGAGGTGAATGTTTGTAAAAACAAATGTTATCGCTTGAATTTTTAACTCATAGTGAGGGAAGAATGTGATTGTTTTTCTCATTGAGCGGTGGCTGAGAAAAACCAACAGATTTCCAAAGTAAGCCCTTACTATGGATTTCTGAAATGCTAGAAAAAGAACAGAAGTGAGGTCATCCCTAAAAATTGGAAAAACACTAAGAATGATTTGGGAGGGATGACAGTGGAGTAAGTAAGAAGTAAGGGTAATATAAAGAGGTTTGGATTGGCTCCGTAGCTGAATCAAGACTGGGGAGAAATGGGCGGCGCCTGTGGCTCAAAGGAGTAGGGTGCCAGCCCCATACACCGGAGGTGGCAGGTTCAAACCCAGCCCCGGCTAAAAACAGCAAAAAATTATAAAAGGACTGGGGAGAAAGCTAGTGAATTTAGTCCACACATGCTCTGAGGCAATACTGACTAGGAAAGATGCTTCTCCCCTGTTAAGGGGGTTTCAAGAGAGTGGTCTGGAGAAATTAGAGCTGTGGATGAAATAAGGACCGGGCCACTTTTACGATATGAATTGTAGGGTGGGGATTGATAGGAATGAAGGACATCTGTCCTGTAACTTTGTCCTATGTCCTATTGCCCTGTGACTTGAGAGACACAGAGTGAACCACCTTAAGGGAACCACCTTAAATAAATCGAAGTTTTAAGTTCTAAGCCTGATTTTTCCTTTTGTGCCGTGGAGCAACATCTTAGTTTATGGTTTCTGCTCACATGTTAGAACCAGTGATGTGATGCCCTTGGGATGAATATAGCAAAAGCATGTGTGTGTGTGTGTGTGTGTGTGTGTGAGAGAGAGAGAGAGAGAGAGAGAAATGCACTGGGTGAGAGGCTATTCCAAGATGTGAACAAAAGGAAAATGAGTCCAGGTTCTGCACGGGCAACGTGGCCTTTATTCACTTGGGTGCAGGAGGGCTGAGTTCAAAAAGGAAGTCAGCAAGTGGGTTAAGGCAGGGTGGGAATATAAGGGTCAGGTGGGGACTGGTGCACTCATTCATTTCTGGGTGGGATTTCTGCACTCATTTCTGTGTCCCTACTGGGTTCTCTTTGGAGCAGGTCCCTCCACTGGCCCTATTACTGGGAAGTGGTCATGGCACAAAAACTCTCTATAGTGTACTTTATTATTATTTTTTTTTGAGACAGACTCTCACTTTGTCACCCTCAGTAGAGTGCTGTGGCATTATAGCTCACAGCAACCTCAAACTCTTGGGCTTAAGCGATTCTCTTGCCTCAGCCTCCCAAGTACCTGGGACTATAGGCACCTGCCACAATGCCTGGCTATTTTTAGAGATGGGGTCTCGCTCTTGGTCAGGTTGGTCTTGAATTCCTAAGCTCAAGCAATCCACCTGCCCCAGCCTCCCAGAGTGCTAGGATTACAGATGTGAGCTACTGCACCTGGCCTTGTACTTTTTTTTTTTTTTTTAAGACAGGGTCTCACTTTGTCACCCAGTCTGGAGTAGTCTAGTGTCAATGATCATAGCTCACTGTAGCCTCCAACTTCTGGGCTCAAGAGATCCTCTCCACTTAGCTTCTGGAGCAGTGAGGATTACAGACATGTGCCACCATGCGCAACTAATTTTTCCTTTTTTTGTAAAGATGCAGGTCTCACTCTGTTGCTAAGGCTGATCTTGAACTCCTGGCCTCAAGCAATCCTCCTACCTCAGCCTCTCAAAGTGCTGGGATAACAGGTTTAAGCCACCATGTATAGCTCTAATGTACTTTTTTTTTTTTTTTTTGAGACAAGAGTCTCACTATGTCACCCTCCGTAGAAGGCCATGGCATCACAGCTCACAGCAACCTCAAACTCTTGGGCTTAAGTGATTCTCTTGCCTCAGCCTCCCAAGTAGCTGGGACCGCAGGCACCTGCCACAACACCCAGCTATTTTTTGATTGTAGTTGTCATTGTTGTTTGGCAGGCCTGGGCTGGATTCGAGCCCACCAGCTCCAGTGTATGTGGCTGGTGCCGTAGCTGCTGAGCCTATAATGTACTTTTAATTATTATTCCCTTTGTTGGCAGGCACCTTGATCTAAGAGAGATGAAAGCTGATTTCTGGGCTCATACTGTGTCGACACTGGGCAGTGTTTTGCAGAAGTGGCAGGGAGGGGAGAAAGAGGTGGCTTTAGCCCTTTCAAGATGGAAACACTCAAAGTTCTAATTTAGAGAATCCACAGATGTCACTCCTCCTACACCTGCCTCACCTCTGAAGCAAACGCTGACAAGTGTCTCTCCCCAGTTTCATTTCTATCATAAAATAGCCCTTTTTGTGATTTTTTTTCCCCCTTCAAAGCTCCCCTCTTACTTGGGGAAGAGAGGAAAGATTAAAGGGAAGATGAAGAAGATAAAATTCAAGTGAATCCTCCTCTAAGCCCTTGAAGAAAAAGAAGCTGTTTTGGCAAGCTCCCACTGTATTCAAATAGCAGGCGCTTTGATGGATAAATTGGACAAAACAGGAAGTAGGATAATCCCCAGGACAAAAGAAAGGGGAAGTGAGCCATGAAGTCCAAGTGCATCTCAAAGTGCTGCTTGCCAGCTTCAAGTTCTCTGGTGGGCAGATTCTCAGCCGCTGTCTCCCTGTTGCATGTCTTCTAATATTTCATTTAGTCAGAGCCACATTTAGTGGTGTAATGTGAATTAGAGTAGTTATGTCACTGGGATCGTTTCTGATTCCCATCTTAAAACCCTGTGGTTGTGTCCAATAAAAGCAATAGATTCACCGACCAGATTATCTTTCGATACAGAAACAGTGTTTGTGTTCCACCTTAAGATGTAACTTGAATTGCACTGGAAAGTCATGCATTTAAAAAATACGTATCTAATAAATCCAGCATCATTCAAGGAAACAAGACCCATTATTAGGTGGAGGCACTGTCTCGCTATCATTTTCCTGGTCAAGACCTTGAGGCATGGCAATTTAAGGTTTAGCTCGGAAACAAGAAGCCCTTTCGCCTTGGAAACCTTTTCTTTTGCTAGTGTTGCTAGGTCCTCCAGCCCTGCTCAAGCACTGTGCATAATCGCTTCTTGTGAGGAAATGACATTTAGAGCCCTCTGAATCTGTCAGCATAATACCAATGTTTTAAAAAATCACATGTTAGGTTGCTAAGGCCCTCTCTTCCCTTAAGTCTGAACTTTTCTATTTCCAAGGGTGAAAATATATTCAAGGAACAATTTAAAATTGACACGAGCATTTATGCAATTAATTCTGATTTAACAGTATTGATTTTCCCTGTGGAAAATGACTTCTTTAATAGGCAAAATATAACATAAAAAGAATCTGTGAATGAAGGGGCTTTCTCATCATCTTCTGGTTCCCCAAAGAATTCCTTTCCAAGTAGGTGACTATAGGTGAAAGTATATAATTATTTATCGGGTGGACTCTTTTGCATTTTTTTCTATCAAGTAATAGATGCTCAATAAATAGCCATTAAACGTCTGAATGAATTAACGAGTCCCTGATGAATCAGACCTGCTTAATTATTTTATATTGAGTTTCTAATCAATATACAAGTATTGTACTTGTTGGGAAAAATACCTTTTAATTATCTCAAAGGCATATATATCCACATTGCTATGTATATAGTTTTAATTTTTAAAATTGCTTCATCATGAATAATTTCAAACATTCAGCAAAGTTAAAAGAATTTTATGGCGTAGTATGAATGGGTGTAGTATGTCTAGGTACACTTGATCAGTAATGGTACCCTCAATTCAACTTTGAAAAATGATACATAGATAACATCTCGTAAAATATGTATACATTTTTTGGCAACTACATATTATACTTTATTTGTTTTATCACCTATATCAACTCATCTTATTTTATTTACTTTATTTACTGTGCATTTCAAAGTAAATTGAAGGCATTTGTATGCTACCTCTGTATTCTTTGGCACGTATATTGCCAATGAGAATTCAGTATTTGTCTTAAGGTTTTCTTTTGATGTAAAATTAACATACAATGAAATGCCCAAATCCTAAGCATGCATCCACTGAGCTTTGATAAATACAAGCTCTTATCAAGATATAGAACATTGCCATCACTCCAGAAAGTTCCTTTATGCTCCTTCTCAGGCAAACCCTGTTCCCATCTCTCACCTTCCCCTCCAAAAGGAAACCAGTGTTCTGATTATTTTCCATGATAGATAACATTTGCCCATTCCAGAACTTTATTTAAATGGAATCATGCAACATGCACTCTTTTAGGTGAGGCTTCTCTCCCTGCTCATGTTTTTGTGATTCATGCATTTTGTAGGAAGTATTAGTAGCTCACTCCTTCTATTGCTCAGTTGTATTCCGTTACATGAACAGTTTGCTTATCCATCCTTTCCCTGATGGGCACCTGAGCTGTTTCAAGTTTGAACCATTAAAAACAAAGCTGCCATGAACATTTGTGTACGAGTCTTTTTCTGGACATATATTTTCATTTGTCTTGGGCAATACCTAGGAAGAATTGCTGGATCATAGGCTAAGTGTACAGTTAGTTTTGTAAGAAACTGCTAGAAGTTTTGCTAAAGTGGTTGCACAATCTTACAGTCCATTAACATATATGAGAGTTCTGATTGCCTCAAATGTTTATCAACACTGAGTATTGTCACTCTTTCTAATTTTAGCCATACCAGTGGATATATATTATTTCATTGTTTTCTTAAATTTACATTTCCCTGGTGGCACCTGTAGCTAAGTGGGTAGGGCACCGGTCATGTACACCAGGGCTGGTGGGTTTGAAGCCGGCCCCGGGCATAGTCAGGCATTGTGGTAGGTGCCTGTAGTCCCAGCTACTTGGGAGGTTGAGGCATGAGAATCACTTAAGCCCAAGAGTTTGAGGTTGCTGTGAGCTGTGACGTCACAGCACTCTACCAAGGGCGACAACTTGAGACTCTGTCCTAAAAAAAAAAAGAAAAAAAGAAGAAATTTGCATTTCCCTGATGACTAATAATGCTGAGTACTCTTTTTATGTGTTTTTTGCCTTTGATATATGTTCTTTCGTGAAGGATCTAAACAAATATTTGCCTCTATATAATCGTATATGTACATTTTTTTATTAAATGTTAGGAATTCTTTGTATATCCTGGAGACCAGTCCTTTGTCAGACACATGTTTTCTGAAGCTTTAGGGCTTTGGATTTTATATTTTAGTTTAGGATTGATCTCAAATTAACTTTTGTGTATTGTATGAGCAACAGAGTGAGGCTATCTCAAAAAACAACCAGACAAACAAAAACCCTCCCGTTCTCACCTGTATGAGCAGTCTCTATCTAGCGAGTTGTTTCATCTTCCATCACAGGGTCTTTGGGCTATAGAATCTTCATTGGAACTGTCAGAAAATTCCACCTTCTTCTAACTGCTCTATAACCATACTCTGTAGACTATTTAGACTATAAATGTCTAAATCAGTACTTCTTTTTCATTCTAAACTTATTTGGAAACTTTTCATGTAGACTTCAAAAGGAGAATCATATGGTACTTTTCTTTGTAGCCGTACTTTTCCTACTGGGCCATTGTATTGGCTATTTCGGTGTAAAAATTACCCCAAACTTTTTGGCCTAGAACAACAAACATTTAGCAAACAAACAGTTTCTGAGGATCAGGAATTCGGGAGTTGGGTGGGTTTATAATTTACAACAGCGATTTACTTTATGCACTGACTTGTATGTGCTTTCGAGTTTAATGATACATCCTAGAGACTCATCTACACTGGAACATGAAGGTCAACTCCTGCTTAATAGCCACAGTAAGAATGTACCACAATTTGTTTAATTGTAAGTCTCCTATTGATGCACACCTTGGACGTTTCTATGTTTTTGTTATTAAAAAGAAGGTTGTAATTAACACCTGTACCTGTATAGCCCTATACATTTTTGGATGACCTATGCATCATCACTCCCAGCTTCTCCCCCCCTCAACTGAACCCAGGTTTTCTATATGTCTTTAGGGAAGACAGACCCATCCTTATTTCTGGGTCTAAATACTGATTGATTTAAACCTAAGGTGA
Source organism: Galagoides demidoff (assembly GCA_963574575.1). Lineage (NCBI taxonomy): Eukaryota > Metazoa > Chordata > Mammalia > Primates > Galagidae > Galagoides > Galagoides demidoff. The sequence goes on from CAUYQV010042271.1 coordinate 8,574, forward strand.
CCAGATTTTAACATTGGTAAAGCGGGACACCATTGATGGGGAGAGGGGAGGTTCATAATTAAAAATTTGGTCCATATGGAGCAACAAACATTTTCATAGAACACAAAAATAGTATTGTAATATATTTTTAAAAATTTTAACATGGCACAATTTACAAATATAATACATTTAAAAAATTATGTATAGTATTATTTTATTCTTTGGCACATTTCACATTTGAGTGAATTTTTTTTAGTAGACTGCTGTCGTTGTTTAAAAGGCCATGAAATTTTTCATAAGAATTTGTTAAGTTATATTTCACCCATAAAATGGCTTTCAAAGTCTCAACACTTAATTGTGATTTTTCTGATGTCCACACTTGTTTACCGTAGAAAAAATGCATTCAGTCGCAGCATTAGTTTCTGGTAAGGACAGCACATATCCCACAATTTTTAGTGCATTATTGTATGGAACATGGTTTGATTCAAAATGATGAAATAGTTCTAGACATTTGTTCTCTGTTGTGGTTTTTGCTGATGCCCAAGATTTAACCTTTTCCTTATCAATATATATTTTTTAATAATGATACCTTGTAAGTTGTAAGTGTCACTTTCGAGGCCAGCACTAGACTTTCTGCCACCACTATAAAATATAAATAATATGATTACTGTCTGACAAATTCATGAAACAAAAAAATTACTTACCTAAATTATTTGAATAGCTGATTTGTTGACATCACTTGTTTAACTAGCACTAGCATGCAGTACGATGTGTATCATCTGAAAGATAGTTACAAAATGTTTTCGTCATTGCCAATGCCAAAAAATGCCATTGCTCATTAAGTCCAAATAATGGTGGTCGAATTCTAACAGCTGGTCAACAATGCGAACTTTGATAAGCAGTTCTCAATAATCAGTTCCCAACAATTATTTGTTATTATTAAAGTTTAACATGATAAAATTAACAAAATAATATAAAACTCATATCCTGGCAAATAGCCACATGGCAGCCAAAAACTGTCTATCCCCATTGTCCCACCGTTCCCTAGCTTATTGTGCATTCTTTCCAAAAATCGGGGACTTTTTTAAAATGCTATGGGACACGGGACAAATTGTTAAAAATCAGGACTGTCTCACTAAAAGCAGGACGTCTGGTGACCTTATTTTAACCATTAGCAAAGTCATTGTTTCAAACGTATTCCTTGACCTCAATCCAATCCAGTGAGACTAAATAGAAGCATTTTTGCTTGGAACATTGACGCTAAAGTGCTTTGTGTATCCCCCATTATGTGGAGCCCCAGTTGGGCCTGAAACTCATTAAATGACCACTGTGGAAACTATTGTTTGGATAACAGTCAGCCTGGATTATAAAAGTGGAGACGAGAGAATCTCAACGACATTGTTGAGATGCTTGATCACCTAACTCCCAAGTCCACCTGAGGCAGATACTGTCAGTGCCCCACGCATATGAATCTCCACCTTTTCAGAGCACAGGGCCTGACTTCTGTCAGTTGGGAATTTTCTGTCTGAGGGGTTTCTCTTACTACTGCAGTCCTCTTTGCCACCCACTCAGTAGGATGGAGTTAATGTCTTTCTAGGGCAGCTCTCAACCCTGTGCCCCTGGAATAGATTACCTTGGAGCTGCATGTTTTATGCTGGTTCTCAGGGTTTCCCTAGTGGAAGTGAATTCTAGTTGTTCACAGTGAAAGAAGCTTTAGAAGACACGCTATATTAGCTGCCTTCTCATTCTTGTATCGCTTTTCCACTCTTGTCAGTATTTTCTTCACCTCTTCCAAAACAGCCCAAATTATGTACCATCTTGCGCCTGAATTTTCCACATCTGTATGCCAACAAACTCCCTTTATTGTATAAGCGGGATTGCATTGATTTTCTGTTATTTGCTAGGAAAAGGGTTCTAAATAACACATGTTCTTTGAGGGGCATGTATGAAAGGTTAATTTTATGGACATATCAGGGTAGTTGAGTATTTTGGGGCTAAAAGTACACATATTTTACATTTGGATAGACATTGTCCTCCAGAATATCAGTCTGCAAGTGATCTCTATAAAAAATAATTCTTTCTGTAATTACGCAGATCTTTCTCTTTTCTTTGCAGAATTCCCCAATGGCATTAAGTAACAAAGTGAATTTGAATTTGTTGAAATGTTTTCAGATCTTCATAACATGTTCCAGGAGCTGCCATCCAATCAATTATGTTCTGTATATACCTGAGCATTTTCTATGGCAACCCAACACAGAAACGGCCTTTTCTCTTTGTATGGTGTTTCTTGTTTACTTGCCATCAACGCAACTCGGTGGGAGTTATCTCCCCATCAAAAGCTTTGGTTTTACAGCTAATCATTGATTCAACATTGTAACTGTGTTGAACAGTACTATCAATTGACTTCATGTGGGGTGAGCTCAAGTAAAGTTAAACAGCATCATCTTGAATTCTCTTGGAAGCTGAGTCCCTAACCCCCTTCCCCCCTGCACAGTAATGTCACCATAAAAAATATTGGTAGAACCATGAAATACAATTCTGTCATTAAAAAAAAATAGAGACTTTACATCTTTTGTATTAACCTGGATGGAGGTGGAACACATTCTTCTTAGTAAAGCATCACAGGAATGGAGAATCAAGAATCCAATGTACTCAATTCTAATATGAAGGCAGCAGATGAGCTAATACAAGGGGGTGATGGGGAACAAGGGAGCAGGCAGAGGGGAGCTGGGAGGGGGATGGGGGTCACAGTGTATGGCACACCGCTTGGGGGCAGGACACAATTATAAGAGGAACTTTTTCTAACAAATGCAATCAGTGTAAACTAATTCTTTGTACCTTCAATGAATCCCAAACAATAATTTTTTAATTAAAAAAAAGTATTAATAGAAATATTTCCCCTAGTGATATATTTGGTATGTTGGCTTTTTTTTTATTGTTTTGTAGTATTACTGATGATCTAAGTGCTATCTTATATAAACAAACTTTAATAATGATGTCTTTGAGTCAAATGTAATTGGACCTAAACCTTTCTGATAACAAAAGACTATCTGTTTTGAGTATCCATTAATCCAGATCCATGGGGTGCCATTTGAAACACACCATGTTTAAAGCCTCTAATTCAGGTGACCCTTGGACCTCTGGAGAAAATGACCTAGTATCTTCTCTTCCTCGTATTTTCTGCTTCTTTGAAATGTTCCTTCCCAAAGCAAAGGTTCGGTATACACTTTGTATTAGAGGCGTGTCCTGCTCATCCCTCCTCCCCCTGAGAATCCATTGATAACTTCAGTGAGGTTAAGGGTAGAGATTATGGTTTTAATACCATTAATTTAAGAATAACGCAGAAGAAAAAGAGACACAAGATTTGTTTTATTGGCCAGAATGTGGTCTATTTTGGTAAATGTTTTCTGTACACTTGAAAATAATGTATATTTTGCAATTTTTTAAAGTGTTCCATAAATGTTAATTAGATCAATTTGTTTGATAGTGTTGTTCAAGTCTTCTATATCTTTATTGATTTTTCAGTTTATCCGTTCATTCAATTACTGAGAAAAGAGTAGGGAGAAATCTCTGAGTATAATGATTGATTTGTCTATTTCTCTTTATACCTCTGTCAATGTTTAATTAATGTAATCATTCTGTTATTCAGCATAGAATTTTAGGATTTGCATGTCTTCTTGCTAAATTGGACTCTATGAAATGGACCCCTTTACTCTTATTAATATGATTTACAGTGAAATCTACTCTGTCTTGTATTAATATAGTCATTGATTCTTCCTTTTTAAAAAAGATTAGAATTAACATGGCGTAACTTTTCCAATATTTTTATTTTTACCTCACTTACATCTTTATAGATTTTTTTTAAAGGTAACATATGGTTGAGTCTTGGGCTTTCCTTTTTTTTTTCTAAGGCAAGCATGAAACAAACTTTATAGAGGAAGAAAGAGATCGAATAACAGTAAGAAAGCTTACAGAGCAGGATACCTTTTGCTATAGACGGAGAATGGGCCTCCAGTGCCAGGGCAAATAGGCAAAGAGGCCGCCTTGGGTGTTTTTTTAATCCAGTCTGATAATCTCCATTTTAATTTGGTGTTTAAATCATTTATACTTAATGCTGCAGAAGGATATTCCCACAAACTTGAAAGCTTAAAACAATATATATTTATATAGTCTCACTGTTTCTGTGTGAGGAATTTAGGCACGGTTTAGCTGGGTCCTCACAAGTTTGCAATCAAAGTATCAGGCAGGGCTAACGGTCTCATCTGAAGCTCAAATGAGGAAGAATCGATTTCCGAGCTCATGTGGGTGCTGGCAGGATTCAGTTCCTTGCATGCTGTCCGAATGAGGGCCACTCTTACTTCCTTTCCACCTGGGCTTCTTCATAAGGCAACCCACTTCATAAAAGACAGCCAGGGAGACAGTCAGTAGAGAAAGTCTCCTCACAAGATGAAGTTATGAAGGGGACATCCTATCACTTTGACCATATTCTGTTGTTTAGAGGCAAGTCACAAAAATCACACCTACACACAAATGCACGAATATAAGGTGACAGGGATAATTGGGCAACATCTTAGAGTCTGTTCCCTACACATGTGATTATGGATATGGCTAGAATTATATTTACCATTCTACCATTTATTGTCTGTTTTCCCCATGTGTTATTTGCTCTTTTTTCCTCTTTTACTCCTATCTCTTGGATTAATTGAATAATTTTTATGATTCTGTTTTATCTCCTATGTGGCTTTTTATCCGTATTTTTTGTCGCATTATTATAGCAGTGGCTTTACAATTTATAGTATATATCTTTAAATTACTGCAATTTACCTTCAAGTGGCATCATACTACTTCCTGTATAATATAAGGACTTCCTGTATAATATACAGCTCTATATCATTTCTACCTCCCAGCCCTTGTTCTGTTACCGTCATACATTTTACTTCCACACGTTATAAAACTCACAATACAGGGTGGCCATAAAGTTCATGTGCAATTTGAAATAGATGTCTGTTTTATGGCCATTCTGTGCGTCATCATTTTTCCTTTAAATGGCTGGTGATCTTTTGAGGAGACTTACCTAATGAGAAGATTTCTTTAAATTTATACATAGAATTATCATTTCTAGCGCTCTTTTTTGTGGAGATCAAGATATTTATCTGCTACAATTTTCCTTCTCTAGTATTTTTTGTAATGTTTCTTGATCCGCCTGTGATCTTTTGTCTGTCTGAAAAGGTTTTATTTTTGCCTTCATTTTTGAAAGCTTTCTTTTCTGTATATAGAATTCTACATTGACAGTTTTTTCCCTAGTACTTTAGAGATGTTGACCCATTGTCCTTTGGTTTGCATTGTTTTGATGCAAATCTTGCTGTCATCCTTCTCTTGCTTCCCTAAACTTAGTACGTATTTTTTTCTTCTCATCGCTTTTAATATTTTCTCTTTATCAGTAGTTTTTTTTTTTTTTTTTTGAGACGGCGCCTCAAGCTATCCCCCTGGGTAGAGTGCCATGGCATCACAGCTCACAGCAATCTCCAACTCCTGGGCTCAAGCGAGTCTCCTGCCTCAGCCTCCCAAGTAGCTGGGACTACAGGCACCCCCCACAATGCCCGGCCATTTTTTGGTTGCAGCCATTGTTGTTTGGTGGGCCGGGGCTGGGGATTCGAACCCACCACCTTAGGTGTATGTGGCTGGCGCCTTAGCCGCTGGAGCCACAGGCGCCGAGCCTATCAGTAGTTTTAAACAATTTTTTTTTTTGTTTTTGGAGACAGAGTCTCACTCAATTGTCCTGGGGTTGAATGTCATGGCGTCACAGCTCACAGCAACCTTCAAATTCTTGGGCTCAAGTGATCCTTCTGCCTCAGCCTCACAAGCAGGTGGGACTACAGCCACCCTCCACAATGCCCACCTAGTTTTTCTATTTTGTCATTTGGGTACATTTTGTAGGTATTGAAGATTGCCATTTTTAAATACTTTTTGATGGAAATGATTTTAAAATGTATCAAATATTGTCCTTACACATTGCACAGAAGATCAGAAGAGCAAAATGATTTTTTTCTTATGATGACTTAGGGTGATAATTTAGAAAACTTAAATCCTTCACTAGGGTACAAATCAGTAGGATTTTTCTCTCTGAATTTTTAGGTGAATATTGGGAGCCACCGTACAAGGCAACATGCTGGGCTGTCAGATATCAGCTGTCACAATTCTTAATGGTACACTGACTTCTTGCAAGTTTTTTCAACTTCAACTCTCTGAGGTCTGAAAAGTTTGATGATCAAAGATGTCAGGTTTGTGAGAAAATAAGCTCCCAAGTTATGTCCTGAGGGCCTCTCCTAGAGTGGATTACAGGGATTTAGTGCTTTGGCAATCAAGACATGATGTATCAGGTGCTAAAACGTGTTTATGCTTGGTTTTCATTTGTGGCTCTGCTCTGCATACTGGGCTGCTCTGAACTTCAGAATCTATATTTCATGCTCTCTGAGACATCTTTTCTTTTTTCCATAATGGCAGTGAATTCAATGGTACACAGTCTGTGGTAAACAAGGCCCTATTTATGTCTCTGCCTTAACTGGAAGCTGAAAATCGTAAGCACCCAAATAACCAAAGCTGTGATTCTATGTGATGTGAGAACTGCTCAGGAACTCAGTGCAAGCTGAGTAGTGAGCGTCAGGATCCACTGGGTTTAGCACAGTGATGTGCAGGAGTTATCTCCATGAGAGCCAATTGTATGAATCTCTTTCCATCTCCCTCAGCAGGGACCCACTGGCCTTGGATCCTGCATTGTCATAGTTGATACCACTCTGAGCTCTTAGGTCTGGAGCTCCTGATCTATACAGGGACTGATTTCATTGCAATTATCTCCAAATCACCCTTTGGTAGACTAGGAGGTAACAGGGACAGCAAATTCTCTTGCACAGCTGTAATTGGGACCTAAGTGCCACCCCCCAACCAGAGAACTCAGAGCTTGAGAGTTCCCACAGTAGCAGCTTCAGCAGGACTTGTGTGAGAAAAGACCTCCAGCCATCCAGCAGCCCAGACTCTGAGGCCCTACACTCCAACCAGTGGAACAAACCCCTGTGTACTGCTGCAATGAGGCCCTCTCTCCTACAGACCCAGGGAACCAAGTGGAGATCCATCCTCCTATGGTCCCAAGCACTGACTGGAGGAGTGATCTCCCCAGACCTGGATGTCACGTAGAGGTCCATGCCCCCACTGACCCATGCTCTGTGTGGTAGATCACACCCCCCAGCCCTGTATGCCATGTAGTGGGCCACCCTGCAAGCACCATGTGATGCCACTCCTGTGATACAGCTCTACACCAGAGACCTGATGCCCACAAGCTGCCCCTTGCCACATACTGCCCTATGTCTAGACCTGGATGGAGCAAATACTTGCAGCCTTAACACCCACAGCCACTGCCTAGATAACCTCATCAAACAGCCACTGCCATCACTGTGGAAAGACCTGGGCAGAGCAGTCTCATGCAATGCCTGCCTCAGTGAAGAGGGATTGAGCCACCTAAGCTTCTGACAGTGGCCTGGGGACCAAGTTATCACTCCACATAAAGATTCTGTCAGCACTGGCCCAACTCCTGCAACATACTCAGACATCTGCCAAGGCCCTGCAACCCACCCTGTCACCAAATGCAGTCCTATGATACACCCAGGTTCTGGCCAAGATCCCATAACACACACAGGCACCAACCAAGACCATGCCACCTGCCTCCATGGAGAGGGACCCGCATAGCCCCTGTCTGAGCTTTCAATAGCAGCGTGGGACTAACCCACCAATCTGAATGAATATCCCCCCAGCACCAGCTTAGACTGTGACAATCATAGGGGATCAAGATTGAGGTGACACAGAATAGTTGTGTTATAGGCTCTTGGTGTATCCACCCATCTCCTACTGTGTCAGTCCTCCAGAGTGGGTAACAAAAGTTTTACCTAGGGACCTGCAGGGAAATGGGGACTGAAGATCCCATTCTTGGCAAGGGAAAACACTCACAGAAAAAGGGAAAAACAGATAAATAATCTGAGCAAGGCAGAATAAAAATAGTTGAGCTAGCTTACTTTTAAACCAGCAGCTAAATTACTTATCTGAGCAGTTCTTGCTTGTACTAGAAGCCTAGCCTGTAAGGGACATAGCCTGCAAATACCCCTGCTGGGTCTGTAAACACTCTGAGGAATAATGCCTGGAATGAAACATTAACCAGGCTCTCCCCTGCGGAGTCAACAGTCAAAGCAAATACCCATTATGGGGATTTGTATTATGGCCAGGCAGAGATCAAGGGAATAGCTCAAGCCCTGAAATATGGGCAGGAGGGTTTATACCCTTATCACAGAGGAAGACATCTCAGAGTGGAGACCAGAGGAAAATTCTTTCATTCCACTGGTTCTTCAGAGGAGCCTTATGCTGTTGGGGCATCTGCTCCACAAAGAACTAAAGAGGATTAACCTCCCTCAAGGGATCTGTGTGCCTGACCACAAACAGGAGACTGCCCCCACACAAGGCTCAGGTTTCAGATTTCTCAAGGTTGCTCAGACCCTTAAAGTTAATGATTTTAGGTAGAATAAGAACTAACATGCTTACCCAGAGAAACTGCTAATGTTTTTGCTCTCTTTCTCAGCTTATGCTCTGGGCTAAATGAGATAATAGCCTTCAATAGAAGCTGAGTGGTACAAACACTCAGAGCCACTTGCTGGAATCCCACAAGCTAGTGGTGGCCCCTTGCGTTCCCACTTTTGAAAACTCTATTCTATGTGCCCTACCTCTTTATCTCTTGCCACTTTTAACTTTCAGTCGACCACCACCAGTTCCATGGGTTTTAAAGGACCCTGCCCCCAGGTCTTCTCTTTCTCACTAAGTAGGAGAGTTCTCAGCAAAGGAGAACAGATGCACTGCAAACCTATCAGCACTGAGCTGAGAGAAGAGGTTTCATATGAGAAGAAACCAACAAAACAATTTTGGTAACAAGAAAAAAAACAAACTCCTTTGATACCCTTAAAGGATCACAATAGATACATAGTAATGGACCTCAACCAAAAGGAAAGTGTTAAAATGTCAGAAATGGAATTCAGAATATGGATGGCAAACAAGATGAAGGGAAATAAACAGAAATTTGAAAATCAACACAAAGAAACAAAAAAGTATTTCAGGACATGCATAAAAAAATATAAAAACTCACTAAAGAGATAACATAAGAAAGGATATATTATAACAGAACTCAAGTGAAAGAGTCATTTAGGGAACTAGCAGAAGAAAGAATCTCAGAGCTTGAAGACAAAGCTTTTGAACTAAGTGAGACAAAGGTACAGAAAAAAGAATAAAGATGGATGAATAATCACGTGGAGAAATATAGAACTATGTGAAATGAGACAGTGTATGAATTATGGGTGATGGATAAATGACTTAAATGCAAGGCATGATATCATAAAAATTCTGGAAGAAAGGTTGGATAAAGTCTTCTAGACATTGGCCTAGACAAAGAATTTATGAATAAGAACCCAAAGGCAAATACAACAGCAACAAAAATAAATAAATGAGACTTAATTAAATTTATAAGCTCCTGCACAGCAAATCATCTGGGTACATAGACAACCTATAGACTGGGAGAAAATATTCACAAACTATACATCTGCCAAAGGACTAATATCCAGAATCTACAAACAACTCAAACAAATCAGCAAGAAAAAAACCCCAAACAACCCTATCAAAAAGTGGGCAAAAGCCATGAATAGACTTTTTTTGAAAGAAAATAGAGACATGGTTAATGAACATATGAAAAAATGTTCAACATCATAATCAAATTAGTGAAATACACATTAAAACTACTATCATATACCACCTTACCCCTATCAGAATGGCCATTAGTAAAAAGTCGAGAAACAATAGATGCTGGATGGATATAGAAAAAAAGGAGCACTTATTCACTGTTGGTGGGACTGCAAATTAGTACAACCTGTATGGAAAGTAGTATAGGGATTACTCAAAGAAATAAAGGTAGACCTAGCATTTGAGTCAGCAATCCATTGCTGGGTATCTACCCAGATAAAAAGGAGTCATTTTATGACAAAAGACACCTATACTCAAATCTTTATTGCAGCACAAATCATATTTGCAAAGATGTGGAATCAACCTAAGTGTCCATCAATTCATGAGTAGATAAAGAAAATGTACCATTCAGACATAAAGAGGAATGAAATAATGTCAAATGTAGCAACTTGTATGGAACTGGAGAACATTATCCTAAGTGAAGTATCTGGGGAGTAGAAAACCAAACACCCTAATAAATGGCAGCTAAAGGAAGGGTACACATGGGCAACAAAATAATATAAAGGATATAAGAAACCAAGAATGTGGAGGGGGTAGGTAGGAGGGCTGAGGGATAAAAACTTATCTATGGGGTACCATGTACAATCAACACTACTCTTGTACAATTGTATAATTCAAGCATTATGCAAGGTATCTATGTAATAAAAACACTTGTACCCCCTTAATGTTTTGAAATAAAACAAACAAAAATTGGGGGAAAATGAATGAAAGATAAGAGGGGTTACATAACTTGTTCAAGTTCACACAACTAGCGGGTAGCAGAAGCTAGTTTGAACAAGGGCCTTCTGTCTTTAAACCTATTCTTCATGTGACAGATTGACTTTGCAAACATGACATTAGCAGATTGAGATTGCACTCCAATGGGGGAAACATTTATTTAATTCTAAAACACTTTGAGGGGAAAAATGAGACTTTTCTCTTAAGGTGCAGTGCTTCTTTTTATAGTATTCTCCCGCATGTCCTCATAGACAGCTATACAAGAAAACAACCTGCCATTTACAGCAGTTAGTTTCATGCCTCTGCAATGCTCCCTTGAGATTGCGAGATTCCTACTGTGTCACATTGGATTGGTCCTGCTGGGAAAATTTACTGATCAAGCTTTGATTGCTCCACTCATAACCCACCATCTATCAATTTGGTTAATGTGTATCTTATACGTTTATGTAGCCTACTGGAGGGAAATTCAGCACAGCCTCTGTTTGCCTTATAGGAAAGCTAGTTTTCTATTTTGCTAAGTTTTGTCCACAAGGGTGTTGTTTTTATGAGTATGCACACACACGTGTGTGTGTGTGCGCATGTGTTTGTGTGTTTAATCTCTTAGTTTATAACAGAAATTCTTCTTTGAAATAAAAGTAATTCTTTATGGATACAATATAACCTTAAACTCATAGCATATGTGAACGCTTTCTTGACTCTAAGAAATACACTTCCTTGAGCTAGCTGATTAATTTTTAATTTAGAATGTTTTCTTAACAGATTAAGCATTCTGCATTTGGGGGGGTGAAGTAATAGTTTTAGGATGTGTTCCCAAATTGCATTGCCAATTCAAATGTGGCACTAGTTCCAGTAGGCTGTGATAAGCAGATGAAAGGGTGGGAGTGTGTGTTCTCGCTGAAGGCATGGCACTGGGGAAGGCTGTAATTGGAAGCTATTTCAGAGCAGCTGTATGTCTGGGAGTAAAATCTTGGAGTCTAAGGTGAAGTGCAGACTAAACTGCTCATCTGATTCTATGTTGGATAAACAGAGGTACCCATGTGTTTGGGCAGGAGAGCACAGCTTCATTCATCTTTAACATGAGAGCAGTCCTCCCTCTGATAAAGCTGCCCTGGTTAGCTCAATGGGTGGCCAAAGTAGGAATATACAGTGAGCAATGGAGGTGGAGAGTGTGGTGTGACTGCCAAATGATTGAGATCTTTGACGTGATCAGGGGAGTGGTGTGAAGACAAAAGACTCAGATGTTCTTCTTATTCAAAGACCATTCTGGTCCCCTATACTGGTTGTCAAACCACCCCACAGAGGGTGCTTAAAAAATTATCAATGATTTATTTTGCTCATGAATGTGGAGGTTGAGTGGGCTCAGCCAGGCATCTTGGGATCTCTCAGCTGGTTTCAGTCAAGTAGTGGCTGTGGCTGGAGCCATCTCAAAGGCTCCTTCACTCTTATGTCTGGTGCCTGGGCTGAAGAAAACCCATCAGTTAGGGGCTGGAACAGAGGGGAGCCAGAGGGCAGTTGGACTTCTTACATGATGCATGAAGGCCCTCCTCCTGGGAAGGTGTCCCAAGAGACAATATTTTAAAGGTGCCAGGCACATAGTAGAATGACTAGATGGAATTCCAAGCAAGTAGATAATAGGTAAAACACACCATTCTCTTTAGAGTATATACTGTTGGTCTGTGGGACTGGAGAGTGTGAGGTGTGTAGAGGTGTATAGAGGTGTGCTTGTGTGTGTATGTGTGTGTGTGAGAGAGAAACAGAGAGAGAGAGAGAAAACAATCTTCTGATTCTCAGCATCAGAGACTTCCCTTCCTTGCTCCCAGCTGGAGAGAAGAGGGAGGAATTTACAAGGTTCTTTCCCCCTTTGCAATCTGAGTTTTTGTGTGGCCCTGTATTACCTTTGTCCTCCACAAGGTAGACTGCCTAACAGCAAAGCTGCATAGCAATAACTGAGCATGTCCTAGATGAAGCTGTGAGTTTTCCTTGCTTCCAACCATGCTTAAGTAGCTTGGCCTCCAAAGTTTATGAACTTAGCTCATCACAAACATAAAAGGGTATCTTGCTTTCTGTTAATTTGCTACAAAATAGAACTACCATAACAGTCAAACATCTTGGGGATCAAGCCAGGGCTCTTTGGTCTAAATTTGAAGAGCAGGAAAGCATGAAGAAAGGTAGGTATTTTGCAAGGGAAATTGAACCTGGAGGGGCTAGAGTTTGAATATATTGCACACATACTAATTGATTAATTTTTTTAATAGCCAATTAAAAATTAATTTGTACATCTAGCACTCGAAGCTTGTTTTCTTTACTCATCTTTAGTCTAAGCTGAGGTTGGTTCAGTTTTAAAAGAATCTTTATAAATTGGGAGAAGTCAGGGCCTTAGTGTATGAGAAATGAAATTATGAGGCAAGCAATTTTTGAGGTTTCGGATTATCTTCTTACTCAGGGAGTTTCGAGGTCACTTCAGAGTCATACATAAAGGAGAGATGACAAGTCCAGTTTTAGGAACTAAGGCTCTGGCTCCAATCACTAAAGGAAATTATCCTCGGCTCAGTTTCTAATTGCCTTGATTGAATTGTGTGGATTACTCTCATTTGTTTTCCCTTTTTCTGAAGGAATACCGGAATACACATTTCATTCCTTTTTTTTTGGACAGTGTCTCACTTTGTCTCCCTCAGTCGAGTGCCATGGCCTCCTATCTCACAGCAACTCAAACTCTTGGGCTCAAGCAATTCTCTTGCTTTAGCCTCCCAAGTAGCTGGGACTACAGGCGCCCTCCACAGTGCCTGGCTATTTTTAGAGACAGGATCTTGCTGTTGCTCAGGCTGGTCTTGAACTCGTGAGCTCAGGCAATCCACCTGCCTTGGCCTCCCAGAGTGCTAGGATTACAGTTGTGAGCCACCACGCCTAGCCAGAACACACATTTCTTAAAAAGCATATTCACTTCTTAAGAGTATCTTTAGTGCTATTTGGTGAAGGTTTATTTAAATCTTCCTGTTCCTCTTTATCTCCATGACTCTCTTGTATCCTTGAAGATCCTGCCTAGGTCCCGATAGACATCTTGACCCCTTAAGTTTGGTTATTATCGTTGTCTTCTCTCAGCAAGCATAGGCCTACTATGCACCCCTTTCTTTCTTGTTTCTATCACTTGAAAGCAAGCAATTCTCTGTTTACATGTCTACATCTCACTAGATGTGAGCTTTCTGAGGACAATCAGTTTCTTGTTCACCAGTGCACGTCCCCAGACTCAGATAAAATTATGTATGTAAGAGAGAAATTGTGCATCCAATTCAGGGCACTTGGAGTTCACCCAATAATAAAGTGGGGTATGAGCCATTTTGATGAATGGAATATAGTCCTCCCTTGGTATCTGTGGAGGATTTGTTTTAGAATCCCTCTTTGATACTAAAATCCCTGGATGCTCAATTTCCACTGCTGGCCCTGTGGAACCCTGTATTTTCAATCTGCATTTGTTTGAACCTAGGGATGTAGACCCTGTGGATATGGAGGGGCAAGAGCACCGAGTTTTTAATCTTGAAATAATAATTTTCTATGCATACTGCAAATCAATAATTATGTTAAAAACCAAACTGAATAATCAATCGAATTGGGCATTTGGCTAAAAGTTGGGTTTTATCATCTGGGACCTCTAGCTGATTGATAAATATGTTAATTATCTATTGCTATGTAACAAGTTACTCAAAGCTTAGTGACTTAAAGCAACACACATTTATGATCTTAGAGTTCCCATGGTTCAGAAATCTTAGGTGAATCCTTCGTGTTAGGTTCTCTCAAGGGCTTCAGTTATCTGAAGGGTCAACTGACAAGGATCAACTTCCTAGCTCACTTCTGTGGCTGTTGGCAGGATTCAGTTCCTTGAGGCTGGTGGACTGAGGCCTCAATTCCTCATAAGCTGTTGGCCACAGGCCTCCCTCTGTTCCTTGCCACATGGGCCCCTCCATAGAGTATCTCACAACATGGCAGCTGGCTTCATCTGAGCAAAGAAGCGAGAGGGCAGGAGAGAGCATGCTACCAACACTTAAGTCATACTGTTTTGTATCCTAATCTCAGAAGTGATATCACTTTTCCCATATTCTATTGGTTACTATGTCCAGCCTGTGCTGAAGAAGCGGGGATTACACAAGGGTGTCAATGGCAGGAAGTGAGGAATCACTGGCAATCATGTCAGAAGCTGCCTACAACAAATAAGAAGAATTTAAGAAAAATAAAAATGGACTCTCATATTAACCTGAAATAAAGAAAACAAGAAAAATACAAAATGTGTAACATAGTACCTGGCAGTAAAAAAGTAAACCATACTAGTGTGATTGAACTATGAATAGACTAGACATATAGGAGAGACAGGAAAGTTTAAGCCCAAATTAGTTCATGGTTTTTTTCTTTAAGCCATAAGCATTCTTTAGCTGACTGTTTGGTGCCAAGCATCATCATATGCTCAGGCTATCCCCAAGGGGAATCAAAGTTTATTCATAAGTAAAGGAGTTTACAGATTAGTGACCGAAATAAGCATGAAGAAAAAAATTAGTGTGGAAAATTTCATAATACAAGTACTTTAATAGGGTGTTTCAGGAGTACAGTGGCAGAATGGGTATCAGGACATTTTACTCTGAGGTGCTGAAAGTCTTGCAGGGAAGTGGGCAATGAGAAAGAATTCCCTATGCAGAGTGATGGCAGGAGAAGAGCCTGGGTAAAGGAAGAAATATTGCTGGTCTAAGATTTACAAAATCAGAATTTTGTCGATTGCATAAATACATTGAAAAATCATTAAGTGGCTGGAAAAGAAGTAATTTCAACTGTCCCCATGTCTCATTCCCAATGCCAAAGGGAAGCAGAGGGGGTTCAAGTTACACAGTGAGTAGAGATGGCATAGTAAAGATAATCTTTGAATTATTCTTGGGCTGGGTAATGTAGCTTTATCTGAATTCTCTGACTGGTCCTTGATGACACATTGAAAAGTGTATATTTTGTCATTAAGAATGTGCAGTTGAAGCGCCCCCCACCCCTGCTGTATCTCTCTAACCAGGCCAGTTCTGGTGGCTTCTGGCCACCTAAAGCTACACCAGTCCCACTTTGAGGAGCGTGTCCCTACTACATTCCCCTGGAGATATCTCCTTCCTCTCACCTGTCAGAGTCTACTTAACATGTTTTCTTGCCGGAGTGGAGTACAGGGGGAGACTTGGGGTGGGCATCTAGACCAGCAGAGAAACTGATGCGGATACCACCTTAGTTTAAGGCCAGCGTCTAATGTGGCAGTGGATATTATCCATAGAATTGTCCATAGTGATGTGGGGAGCAGGCTGTGTGCTTAACTGTCAATTGTAATTGCATTATTTTGCTTTAATTATCTTAGTTTTTGCTTTTTCTGTCACCTCAACTACATTTTCACAAATATGTCTCCTCTTTTGGTGACAGGAACATATATTTATTTCTGGGTTTAATTGTTTTTGACATCTTTCAATTTCACATTCTTCAAAATAATGACTATGGGATGCCATTATCTAATGACTGATGAGTCCTCTGCTAATTGTCTTCTATTTAGGTTTTCATTATTTTTTTTTTAAGTGTTAGTTTGTGTCAAAAACATTCTGTATGCCAGGGAGAAACTCTAGTTCGGAGATGATGACAGAGCTGACATTTGAACTCAAAGTCTGCATTTTTTTTTTTGAGACAGAGTCTTACTTTGTCCCCCTGGGTATCTGATTGCAGTGATGTCATGGCTCATAGCAACCTTAAACTGCTGGGCTCAAGTGATCCTCCTGCCTCAGCTTTCCAAGTAGCTGGGACTACAGGTGCCCACCACAACACCTGGCTAGTTTTTCTATTTTTAGTAGAGATGGGGTCTCTCTCTTGCTCAGGCTGGTCTGGAACTCCTGACCTCAAGCAATCCACCCACCTCAGCCCCCCAAAGTGCTAGAATTACAGGTGTGAGCCACCATGCTCAGCTCCAAAGCCTGCATACTTTGCACCAAGCCAAGAAATATAGCCAGTGGATGAAATTATTATCTAAAATCTTTGACAAATCAGCGGTGTCAGGAGAACTTCCAGGTTGTGAGAGCTAGGCAAATGGTCTTTCTGTTTTCCAATAAGAGGGAGTATTCACCAAACTATAGGTTGATTTGCTTGCTGTCAATCCTTGGAATGAATAAATGGATAAGATGAGCCAGGGGCCCTTATATGGGGAATGATACTGACTTTATGATCCCCTACATGACCACGGATCCTGGTTCATGTCTCTAGTGACAGAGAAGTGAGTCACTAAATAAGAAGCTAGCACTTTAGGTAGAGAGTCAAAGCCACACCAAAACAATCGATTATTTATGTGTTCCTGAAAACAAAACGAAAACACCACTATGATTCCTTTCTATGGCACGTACCAACACTCTTTTCTGTCTCTATTTATGACATAAGATCCAGCTCCGCCTCATCTACCTGAGAGTTATAAAGATCTCCTTCCTTCTTGACCACAAGGCAGTTGTCAAATGACATCTTCCTTTCTCTTTGAATATTAAAAAAAGCCTTAAATTTCAATGTTTGCAGATTGGAATGAGTTATCCACAGTCTCTTATCGGCAAAAAATTTCCCTCCTTTTTCCCCCCTGCAATGTAGGTTTTTTTAAGTGACATAGTCTGATTTTCAAATTCTGAGCCCTAACAGCAGCATGTATAAAATTACACTATAATTATGTGCTTATATATCCGTCTCTCCCACTAAATTGGGAACTCCCTGAAGGTTGGAGTTGTCATTCATTTATGTTTTGGATTGCATATAATAATGCCTGCACCTAGCAAATTGCTAACAAATGCTTGGCAACATACAGTTATTCATTCATTCATTCATTCACATTATTTAATCTCCTTGAGTTTTACTTTTCTTATTTCTTATTAAGATAACAGTGCAAAGAGCACCCGGCTAATTATCAGACACATAGTAGATACTCAATAAATGATGTGACATTCTTTCCCCCTGCTCAGAGATGCAACTCGTCGAACCTTAAGAAGTACATGCATTTTTTAGAGCAGCTGAGTGCTCTGGGACCACATTCTCATTTGTTATGGACTCATGCATTTCAGCTTCCAGTTTACCAGGATCCCTGGTTCGGGCTAGGGAAAAGAAGGAAAATGCTTCTTGGGATGTCCTGTTTTCTCTGTCTTACATGAATATGATTTGTGTGTGGACTGCAAGCCTTGTTACTCTTGCTGGGTGGCATAGCTATAAATAACCCCTACCCTTCTAGACATGTGGTATTCTGGTCTAGTTCCATTTTTATTCATTCTTAATTAACCATCCTTTCTTCTAATTGTTGTACGTGTCCTTTTCTGCATCTGAGTTCATCAAATGACTTTATTATTCAATTTCCACTTTAATCAGGGAAGCTCAGAAGTGTTTAATGTTTGCAAAACGAAAAACATGGTAGAATAATCACTGCGCTAATATAGTAAAACTTGTACATGTGATTTGAAATCTTATCAATGCATTAAGGAACTCCATTTTAGCCCTGTCTATTTTTAAAAGGCCAAAATCGTTAATAAAAGGGCTGAGAAATTTTTTAAAAATATGGTTTTGCTTATCAGCATACTGATGACCTAGATCTTGAACTTGATTAAAGAGTTCAGGCCCATAGTTTCTTGTCTGCAGTTCTGAAATTCTCCCAAATCTTATAAGCTAATTTCTTTTAAAATAACTTATTTGGTGACAAAATTTGAGCTGAACTGAAGAGAGGTTATTTATAGTTTCTACCTCCTACTTGGTGTGAATATTTATGTTTCATGGAAAAAATATCAATGTTTGATTACTGCGTGCTGCCCTGGGCCCCGTCACAAATGTTATTTAATATATAGTCTCTGCTCTCTATGACTCTCCTAAAATACAGAAAACCTGGGTTTGAGACATACTTAGGGTTAGTTTCTCTGGCAGAAGGAATCACTGATCTATAGTTACCAAACTTGATCCCTGAAGTGTTGGTATTGTATATAAATACTTGTATGGAATTAAGTTCCACTGTCTTTGATTATATTGGCTTTAAAGAATTTTCAAAATAGCTGCTACCTACAAAAGTATTTATGGACGAAATAACATAATATTGGGGATGTGATCAAAATAACGTGAGAGATAGGAAATAGGTATCAAGAACTTTGAAGAATCTCAGATTTTGCACAAGTTGCAAGCTCACAGTTTTATGGCTACTGGCAAAAGACCTGGGTTTCTTAGGTCAGAGAAAAAAGACTTAATTGTTCATAGAACAGCAAGCAACATGAGGTTTATATTTTAAGACAGAATCTCATTCTGTTGCCCTGGGTAGAGTGCTGTGGTATTGTAGTTCACAGCAACCTCAAACTCTTGGGCTCAAGTGATCCTCTTGCCTCTGCCTCCTGAGTAGCTGAGAGTACAGGTGCCTGCCATGACACCTGGCTAGTTTTTCTATTTTTAGTAGAGATGGGCTCTCACCCTTGCTCAGGCTGGTCTGGAATTCCTGAGCTCAAGTGATCCACGTGGCCTCCCAGAGTGCTGTGGTTAAGGTGTGAGCCCCTGCACCCTGAGTTTTATGTTCACATCAGATTCCTCTTGCTTTCCAAGTCCAAGGGAGGCAATGTGGGGTGGCCTGGGTGGATGTTGTGTAAGCAGTGGCTTTGTATCACAGCTAGGGAACCCCGAGCTTAGGGAACCTTAATCTTTTATTATGGGTAGTGAGCAAACATGCCTGAACTTGCCTTAAAGGAAGACATTACCTTTATTGTACTGATCAGTAAAGAAATCTGCCCTCTGCTCTGAAAAGAGACACTAAGTTTCTCATCCAAGACTATTTGCTATGCAAATACTTTTGAAAAGATAGTCCATACAAAGGTAGTTGGTGCCTGTGCTCACAAGACATATGGAGCCTTTAACTTTTTTTTTTTAAATTCTAACAGGGTCTTATTCTATCCCCTAGGCTGGAGAGCAACGGTGTCATCATAGCTCATTGAAACCTCAAATTCCTGAGTAAAAGTGATCCTTCTGCCTCAGCCTCCCAAGTAGTTGGGACTATAGGCACCTGTCTCCAGACCTGGCTAGCTTTTTCTTTTTTTAGTAGAGCTGGGGTCTGGCTCTTGCTCAGGCTGGTCTTGAACTCCTGAACTCAGGTGATCCACCCACCACAGCCTCCTAGAGTACTAGGATTACAAGCATGAGCCACTGAGCCTGGCCTGCACAAGACATATGGAAGCACAAGAGACCTCTGGAAATTTGTCTCCCAACAGTTGGGGTGGTAGAGAGGAATAAATGAAAAGTAACTGAACTATGAGTTGATACTTACTAAAACTGGGTGATGGGCACATTCAGGTACAGTCTACTTTTGTATATTTTTGATAGTTTCCATAAATGACAAGTTAAAAAATAGCAGCTACTATAAGCAAAGTGCTATGTGACACTATGTGTGTAATTCACAACAGAAAAGACCCAGGGAAATGGTATTAATTCTTCCTGTTTCATAGTTCTACCTCACTCCATAAATGTCAGGGAGCCATGCAGTACATGTCCTTGAAGGCTAATTATATTATTGATTTGCTAGAGTATTGAAAATTTAATATGAATATTCATATTATTCTTAGTTTGTCACATAAGAGAGTACACAAATAGAGAACAGATGAAATAACCACCAACCATAACAGTCAGAAATATTGAAGAATGGGCTGGGCCTGGTGGCTCATGCCTGTAACTCTAGCACTCTGGGAGGCTAAGGCGAGTGAATTGCTTGAGCTCAAGAGTTTGAGACCAGGTTCAGCAAGAGTGGGACCCTATCTTTATTAAAAAAATAGAAAAATTAGCTGGGTATCATGTCATATGCCTGTAGTTCCAACGACTTGGGAGGCTGAGGCAAGAGGATCACTTGAGCCCAGGAGTTTGAGGTTGCTGTGAGCTATGATGCCAGAGCACTCTGCCCAGGCAACAGAGTAAGACTCTGTCTCAAAAACAAATAAACCAATGAAAACAAACAAAACAAAAGAGAAATATTGGAGTGTGGCAGCAAATGTCCCTTTAGTTTTTAATTTGGGGGGAGTATAATACATGTATTGCATATACACAAATATATACATGACAATGTTAATACGATGTTTATATATTTCATATCTATGTTAGTGGGACAGAGGCCAAGGAGACTTCCTTTATGCACAAGGCCTTTTATTCACGTGAATAGCAATCACACTGCAAAAACGGAAATCTTGAAAATAATGCAGATGGAAGTGTTTCTGGCAAATGTATGTCTTTAAAACATATAGGGTTTAGTAAAACATAAATACATTTCTGTTCTAAAAACGGAGGTGTCTAGACTAGAAAGTGAATGTCTTATTCCCCACAGACCAAGCACTACTCCCTTTCCAATTTCCATTTGCCACCAGAGAGGTAATTGCTGTTAAAAATTTGGTGTGTATTCTTGCAGGCTAGTTTCTACGAATTTACATACATTAATATGTAAAAGTACAAATATAGTTTTTGAAAACATAAATGGGATTACACTGCGCATACTTTTATATACCCTACTTGTTTCATTTCAGTTTCTTGGAGATAGTTCAATTTCAGTATGTATGAAACTGTTTTCATTTTAAAATGTGTTACATAGACTCCATAGAATAAGGGTATCATATTTGAAATCCCCAATCTAAGCTCATACTGCTCTGCTGCTAAGAATTTTTCACAGTCACTGTGAACACACATCACAACTGCTTTCTGGACCAAGTAAGCTTCATGGACCAGTTCCTGCCCACCTGAGTCTATAATCTAAGTCAACCTTCACACAGACACGAATTACAAATGCACTCTCTTTATGTATCAAGAGTTTTGAGACTCTTTAAATTAAGAGACTTATTTTAAATTCTCTTACTAAATTATATAGGATGGGAGCTTGATGAGGAATAAAATATTGACATAGTCCCTCAGTGTCTCCTCATCGATTGTTTGTTAGTTACAAAAGGAAAATCTGTACAGTGAAGGAACTGAACTTTAACCAAATGACCAAAATTCATATCCCCAATAAGGCCAAATGGGCATGATGTGCCTCCAGCAATGAGACCCCAAGAAAGATGCGACATCACTTATGTAGTATTCTGGCAAGATATGTACTACTTGAATCAAATCATGAGAAAACATTAGACGAACCCTTATAAAGGGACATTGTATACAATATAACTGGCCCATGCACTTTGAAAATAATGAATGAAATAAAAATATGGAAGAAAGACAAAAGAAAATGCTTAGGAATGGTTCCCAACAGAAGGAGAGTAACTATACCTGACAACCAAATGCAGTATGTGATCCTGGACTGGATCCTGTACTAGAAAAAATTGCTATAAAGTACATGTGGACGGCCAATAAAATCGGAATATGGACTATAGGTAAAAATACTGTATCAGTGCTAAATTTCCCAATTTATTTCTTCTCCTCTCCTCTTCTCGTCTCCCCTCTTCTTCCCTTGCCTGCCCTCACCCCCCTCTTCTTTTCTCTTTCACAGAGTCTTACTTTGTCACTGGGGCTAGAGTACTAGAGTCACAAGCATGAGCCAGCACACCTGGCTGGTTTTCCCAATTTCAATAACTATACTGTGGTTAGGTAAGATTATATGTTGGGAATATGTTAGGGTATGTTAGGAAATAAAAAAAATACATGCTGAAGGATTAAGGGGTAAATGAGTATGCTGTCTGCAGATGGTTTAGGGAAATAATGTGTGTGGGGGGGGTGTGTATTGAAAGAGAGAGAGAGAGCGACTAAGATAAAGCGAATGTGGCAAAGAATTAAAAATTAGTGACCACAGACGTGGATGATAGGTCCAAGAAAATACTTTTTACTATTTTTCTCTAAATTTGAAATTATTTTGGACTAAAACATTAAAGGACACGTCTTGGTTTCAGAGTGTGAAGAGACCTGCGATGGTTAAGCCAGGCATTCACGTGCTAGACGTGGAAGATAGTTCAAGCTCTTCCTTGCTTGGAATAAGTTCTTGGTATAGGACTTAAGGGGATGGTTCTTTTTCAATCGGTTTTCCATAAATATTTTATATATCTCACAATTGGGAACTGCCAAAACACTTCGGTTTCAGAAATACAAATAGCTGAACAGCTGTTCA
The DNA here is from genome assembly GCA_963574575.1 of Galagoides demidoff. Classification (NCBI taxonomy): domain Eukaryota; kingdom Metazoa; phylum Chordata; class Mammalia; order Primates; family Galagidae; genus Galagoides; species Galagoides demidoff. The sequence continues at coordinate 31,207 of CAUYQV010042271.1, forward strand.
TTTACAGAGGCAGGAGAGGAACTTGTATTTCAAATGGCAAGTTATTGCTTTAATAAAACATTTTCTAACATCAGCCTGTTGCGCTTATTCTCCCTGCCCTGGGACAGTTCACGACGCTGTGCAGGTATAGTTGTCCTCATTTTTAATTCTTTACTTTCTGTAATGCTGGTGGAGTTAGTGAACAGTGGCTTAAGTTTAGCGATACATAAAAACAAATTCTTTTGAAAGATCAGTAATCTCTCTTGCCTATCTGTCTCCGAATTGCTCCAAGAAACTGGTGATAACAATTATTTTAGCAACTTCATGAGATACAATTCATATACATACATTTTACCCATTTAAAGTGCACAAGTCAATGGGTTTTAATATATTCCCAGAGGTACAACCAACCACCATGGCCAATTAGAACATTTTCATCACCCTCCCCCAAGAAGCCCTGTATCTGCCAGCAAGTACTCCTCATTCTCTCCTTTTCCTTGCCCTGGACAACCACTGATCTACATTCTGTGTGTCTGGATTTGTCTATTCTGGACATTTCGTGTAAACCGAAATGCATAATATGTGTTTTTTTGTGACTGGCTTCTTTCATTCAGCATGATGTTTTCAAGGCTCGTTCATGTTGTAGCACCTCATGTATCAGTACCCTGTTTCCTTGTATTGCTGAACAATATTATGTCTTTTTTTTTTTTCGGTTTTTGGCTACAGCCAGGTTTGAACCTGCCACATCCAGCATATGGGGCTGGCACCCTACTCCTTGAGCCACAGGCACTGACCGGTCTTTTTTTTTTTTTTTTTTTTTGAGACAGACTCTCACTCTATTTCCAAGGCTAGAGTGCTGTGGCATCAGCCTAGCAATCTCACCCTCCTAGGTTCAAGTGATCCTCTTGTGTCAGCCTCCCATGTAGCTGGGACTACAGGTGCCCGCCACAATGCCTGGCTATTTTTAGAGATGGGGTCTTGCTCTTGCTCAGGTTGGTCTTGAACTCCTGAGCTCAAGTGATCCTCCCACCTCCGCCTCCCAGAGTGCTAGGATTACAGGTAGGAGCCACCATGCCTGGCCACTGAGTAACATTACATCTTATGAATATACTATATGTTCATCAGATCATGGATATTAGAATGGCTCCCACTTTTTGGCAATTATGAGTAATGCTGCTATGAACACTTGTGTGGACATTATGTTTTAATTTCTCTTGAGTATGTATCTAGGAGTGGAATTGCTGGATCATATAATAACTCTGTGTTTAACATCTTGAGGAGCTGCCAGACTGCTCTCCACAGTGGCTACACCATTTTATATTCCCACCAGCAATGTACGAAGGTTCCAATTTCTTGTTATTGTCTGTCTTTTTTATTATAACCATCCTAGTGGGTGTGGAGTGGGATCTCATTGTAATTTGCATTTGCGTTTCCCTAATGACTAATGATGTTGAGCATATGTTCATGTGCTTATCAGCCATTTTTATATCTTCTTTAGAGAAACTTCTATTTAGAGTCTTTGCCAATTTTGTATTGGATTATTTATCTTTTTGTAAATCAGTTGTAAGACTTTTTAATATATACTAGATACAAGTTTCTTATTGAATACATAATTGGCAGTAGCAATTTACTCAGGTTGGCTATCATGTGGTTCATTTGGTTATGTTTTGTCATTTAAAAAATTTCTTGGATACATAGTAGAGCCTCTGTAAGTTGATCACCCAAGGGACTGTAACAAACTGCTCGGCATACAGAGGTGATCTACATAAGGAACTGGGCCTACTGTACTGATACGTACATGGGGTGCATGTCTAGTCTATGAAAATTAGGTCAACTTAAGGTGGTGGTCAATGTAGGAGGTTCTGTGGTATTTGATTTCAGATTATACGTGACACAGTCTCAATTTAAAAAAAAAACTATTTCAAAAGTACATTCTTTGACTTATGAGGGAGCCACAGCCCGACAAACCAACTGTACGCTAAAAATATCCTAAGTTGGAAATGAATTTAACAGGCCTAACCTACAGAACATCATAGCTTAATTTAGCCTGCCTTAAACATGTTGAGAATGGCTCCATTGGCCTGCAATTGGGCAGCTCTACGCTATAGAGTATGGTTGTTTATCCTCATGGTTGCATGGCTGATTTGGAGCTGCAGTTTGCTGCCACGGTCCAATATGTCAAGACAGTATTGCTAGTCCAGGAAAAGGTCAAAATTTGAAGTACAGTTTTTACTGAATGTGTTTGCATCATCATAGAGTCAAAAAATTGGAAGTTGAACCATCCTAAGTAGAGGATTCTCTGTATTCCATACAATGTATTACCATATTTGAAACAACCTTTAGTAATTGTCACCTGAGTGAGGTCTTCTGTTTCTTATAGAACATATTCTGTGCCATGCTCTTCTTTTCCACATTTTGGGGGTATTTAGTTGAACCTAACTAGATCTATACTTTCTGATATTGAGAAATATGTATTCTGTATTTCTTCAGATATATGTGAGGTTTTCTTAGCAGAGCATTTAGCATATACTAGTCTGTCTGGTAAGTTTTGAATGCATTATTCCCACTGGCTCTTTGTAAACTCCCAAAGTAGAATACTTTCCCCCCTTGGATTTTTGTGTGCCAGTGCAAGGGAATAAATCATCTTAGAGTTGGGAGGGACCCTATGAGTCCTTTAGTCCAGTGTAACTCAAAGTGTGGTCAAAAGACTAATGACATTTTGTAATCTCTTACTTGGTCATGGCAATTAAGTAGGAAAATGAAGTGTTGAGAACCTTTTATTGTATTTTATATTTCTATGATAGCAAAACATATGATTTTGTATTATACAAAAATATCAGACCACAATAGGTTAGAAATTTTAAAAAGTTCTTTACCAAAGACAGTCAAGAAATACTTCCATAGTCTAGTCCAGGCATCCTCAAACTGTAGCCCATGGGCTACATGCGGCCCACTTAGGATATTTATCAGGCCCGCTGGGTGTTTTTGCCGCCACTGCCTGTCCTGCTTAGCAGCCAACTCATCCCGGGGCCTGCAATCCAGCCCTCCAATGGTCTGAGGGACAGTGAACTGGCCCTCTGTTTAAAGAGTTTGAGGACCCCTGGACCGTCTGTCATCACAGCAAAAATCCTTTCTGTAGCCAACCAACTATAATTTACTTAATCAGTTTACTTCATTTAGGCAGGATTTATTCAGCTCCTACAACAGGTAGTATACTGTTTAACCCTACAGGATCGTATCTTAATTTCTACTTCCTAGGTGGGTTCTAAACCTCTCTGGGCCTCAGTTTCCCACTGTATAAAATGGTGAAAAAAGAGTAGTTATTCTCATAGTTTGCTTTGGGGAATAAGTGAGGAAATCTATATAATGCACTAAAATAGTCCCTGGTACAAGACAATCTTTCAATACATGTCAGTGAAGTTGATGATGCTAATGATGGAGATGGGGGTGCTGAGTATTATAAGTTATGTAGTGGTCCAGTCCTCACAACCATGGGAAAGTGTGGACAAAGAGACAATTCCAGTGCCATAAGGGCCAAGACAGGGTGAGCACAATAAAATACTTATTCTTGCTCACATCATAATCCAATTAGGTGATTAAATTAGTGACCTTCCTTATAAGCCATTTAGTGACACAGGATCTCTGACTCTATTTGGATGACATGTGCCCATGAAGTGAGAGAAAATGAATGGTGCCACAGGGATCCATTAATGGTATAATATAGCTGGAGACCAGAACATGGGGGAATGGGAATGGCAAGAGGCAAGGTTGGAGACAAAGGAGAGGCCAGAGCATAAAGGACCTTGAATGCCAATTTCAGAAGGCTTATATCACATATGTGATACAGGAGTGGGGATAAGCACAAGGTCTGATTTTTCTTAGAACGTTTAGAAAAAATACCCTGGCTGTAATAGAAAGAATTTTGGAGAGAGGCCAGAAGGTATCAGTTAGGATTGAATCTGTTGCATTGATCCAGGCAGAAGTTGATCAAGGTAGCATCAGTAGGAATGGAGAAAATTAGATGGATCTGGAGGGAATACCTTTAGGACTTGCAGACAGATGGAATAGGGAGAACTGGTAGGGATGAGGGTTGGGACCTGGATGATATCTTGCCAATAATTCTCTGACATGAGGACCCTAAGAAGGAGGGTATGGGTAGTGGGCCATGATAAGGGATTATAAGTTAGGGTTTGGCCTCCTTGAGTTTCAGGTTACTCTGGGCTTTTCCAGTGAAGCCCTCTAGTTGGTCTTTGGAGAAAGAGACATAGATTTCAGAAGAGAGAGATCTACACTACAAGTGAGGCCCCACAATGAGTAAACAGCAGCTAGAGTAATGGGAGTCACTAAAAGGATAGCATGTAGAAACCATACCAGGTAGAATGAAAATAGAGCAGACCCAGGACAGAGCATAGTGGAGTATCACTGTACATCAACATATATATAAGAGGGATCACAGAGGGGCTTAGAAGAGTGGGCAGAGGAGCCAGAGGTGTGTCAAGAGAATATAAAGTCAGAGAAGCCAACGAAAGTGATGATTTCAAAAAGGACAGTGTTGTCAGCAGTATCATGTAAGAGAAACTGCGAAGAGCACTGCCTGGACTTATCCACAGTGACTTTACAAAGTTCATTCTGTGTGGCTGGGTAGGAGCAGAAGCCAGATGGGGTGGACTGCCCGGAGAGTGAAGGCTATGAGGGCAGATGCCAAGTGCACAGCACTATCTCAGAAAGTCAGGCTTCATAGAGGATGAGAGAAAGAGGCAGTAGCTTGATGGACTGTGAGGCTGAGGAATTTTGATTTATGTATGTGATGGGAGAAACCTATGCATGTTTGCCAGTGAGAAAATGAGGTTGGGCAAAGATAAAGTTGAGAAGGGCGTAATTAATGGAAGTGGGAAAGGAATCAAGAGCATCATGATTGGGCTTAGCCCTGGATGTGAAATCCCTTCCCCATAAGTCATTTCCTTTGTGGATGACTCCAAATATTGTAACTCTATTTCTTATGCTGAGGGGAAATATGTTTCCTTGTAACTCTCATCTATTAATCTGATTTCTGCTCCCCACCCTTACAGGGCTGCAATCCTGTTTCCTTTTATAAACATCCATAGTTCCTTGAAACATTTTTCATATGACTTGATTGCAAGATTTCATCTGAGTAATGTTCAGCTTAAAATGTCAAGCCCAGAACTGCCAAAAAATTTTCCAGATGTGGCTTGGCATATATAGAACCAAGTCTACTGTTTATGTTATCTTTCTTGATCTGGACATTATGTATTTATTGTTGCTTGATAAATTGAATTATGAGCTTTTAAAAAATCATACTTCACAAACATTACTTATGTGCTTATAAGCAATGAAACCCCTCAACTCTTTTTTTTTTAGAAGCTTAGTATGTGTCTTTAGTTTCTCTTCGCTAGTTTTGACTTACTATTCCAAGTTGTCATTCTGTTGGATAGGATATGGACCCTGAAAACCAACGTATTTTACTTTCTTCCAAGTTAGTACTATCAACTTCAACATTTACAAATGTTATTGTGAGCAGCAGAATTCTAAGATGATTTCTATAATTCCCACCCTCTGGTATTTACACCTTGCTATAATCTTCTCTCCTTGAGTGGCACTAGAATCTGTAACTTACGTCTAAATACTAGAGTATGGCAAAGGTGAAGGGATTTTGCAGATATGATAAAGGTTGCTAAGCAGTTGTCTTTGAGTTAATCAAAAGGGAGATTATCCTGGGTGGGCTTGACCTAATGGGCGAGTCTTCTGAAAGAGGGCCCAAACCTTCCCTGAAATAAGGGACTTGAAACAGGGTCCTTTTTTGCTGTCCTTGAAGAAGCAATCACCATTCTGTAAACTACCTGTGGTGGGGGATGCTAAGCCAAGAGCCTCATTTCTCTAACCTCAAGGAACTAAATTCTACCAACAACTTGAATGAGCATGGAAGAAGTCCTTGAATCTCAGATGAGACCTTTGCTCCTACCTTTATTGCAAAGGACCCACAGAAACTGTGAGATAATAAATGTATGTTGTTCTAAGATGCTAAGTTTTTGGTCATTCATTATACATCATAGAAAACGAATGTACTTGTCTTCAACATTGCTGTCCATGATTTAGGTAAGAGAGTTGGACTGCATAGAGAGAGAGCACCATCCAAGTGAAGCCCCTCCTCTTCCTCTCATCTGTGGCTTCCATAGCATCGTGATGATGCTCTTTGCCCACCCAGGTTAATGAACTTTGCTCAGTGAGAGGTAGAAAACATCACTATGGCATGCCATTGATCAGTTTCTGAGCTAGACAAAAACTACCTTTATGAAAACAGAAGACACACCCCCCAAGCCAATAGGGTCCATGTTGTATGCTATGGTGGTACTTATTAATGGCCCTGCTGATTCATTCTGTGACAAAGCGTCTGAATCAGACATTAGTGGACTGTCTTTGTCATTGTGAAAGAGCCGGTTACCTCAAAACAAAGAATGTTCATTCATATTCTGGGCACGCTTGAGACTCTTGACTAAGAGGCCAACCCTGCCCTCTCATTAGTACTTTGGGGATGTCAGAACTTTCATTAAAATTCTACTTTCTTTAATGTGGTCACCTTGCCATGTTTTTTGAATAGCTGTAGTGGCTTAGGGAGGATTGGAAAAACCAATCCTCCCTAGAAATAATTGGATTTGGCATACTTTGTAGCATCTCATTGGATTGCTTTTAGAAGACCTCTTGAAGAAAGGCTTTATTTAAATCAGAACAAAGAGGGACATTTGGCTAGAGTCACTGCTGAGCTTCTATGACTAATGCTGCATGTCTACACCATGTTTTCATGTAGATGGATATTATGACGTCATTGTGTATAGACTCCACCATGCTGAGGGAACAGGGGAAGACAAAGTCACCCCACCCCATTTCAGAAAATCAGTAGAAATATAAGGAGAATCCAGGAGGCTGAATAGATTCTATGTGGCTTGATAAACAAGTAAACAGGAAACTTCAGTTCTGGGGTGATTTTGTATCTCAGAGAAGCTTCTAAGCAATAGATCTGGCCCTGGAGTAAGCAGGCTGTCCCACCCTTAGCACTGCTGACATCTAGGGCCAAATAATTCTTTGGGTTTAGGTTTTTTTTTTTTTTTTGAGTGGTGTGCACTGCAGGACTTTCAGCAGCATTCCTGGCCTCTACCCAATAGACACCAGTAGCACTCCCCAAGTGTAAGGTGACCAGAGTTTAACATTGGTAAAGTGGGACACCGTTGACGGGGCAGGGGCTATTGCCTAAGCTGTTTATGGTTAGGGACCCTCTGGGGGGGGGACTACTTGTTTGTTCCAGACAGTTTGGCTCCTTCTGAGCTAATTGTCCTTGCCTAGAAGCGAGGAAGGGAGCCAGTATCCTTCTGATTCCACCTGGGCTACCTTGCCCAGGAGGGGAGTAGGGAGTTTACATTAGCCTTTTCATTTCCAAATGAAGTTATATTAACCTCTTCATTCCCAAATGGAGTTACATTAACC